>JAVFBW010120930.1:0-14886 GCA_034783835.1 Mopalia ciliata
CTAGGACTTAAAATCACATCTTGAAATTCACTGTGTAATGCTCTCTATTTAATTGAGCTCTATAATACAGTTTATTAGTTAATAAACATGGATTATGACAGCTTGTATTGAGGAAGCGGATATAGTATTAAATTGCATAACTTCACAACCCCCCAAAAAGTTCTTCATGTTGAAAGGCAGTACCATCTTAATTAGCCTAGACGAGAAAATCCCCACAGGTTTCAGCCGTCGTTCATGCGAACCCAGAGGTTCGTTTCACAATGTACTGCATTCGATTCGATCACATTGTAACAACATTTCAATATCATGGCACTTTGACCTTATTTCTATGACTTTCTATTACTTGGCTAGATCATACACCAGATTTATGTGTAGCCCAAAGTAGAATTTATTATTATAAAATGATTCACGTAATAACTTGTATTGTTTGAAAATGTTGTCCTCGAAATCACAAATAATTGGCTCAGTCTAGAAAAAAAAAAAAAAAAAAGAGAGAAGCTACTGGGATGTGCAGTATGCCAGAGATTAATTTCCGAAATTGACGCCCAATGAACAGCTTTAATTATTGATATTCTGTGATGATAAGGTTATGTTGACGTTCCACTGATTTTACCATCCGCTTCATATAGGCAGGGCAATGTTACGATAAAATGAAAACTAACCAATTACCGGTTTTTATCCAATATTCACAAGAACCATCTACAAGAAAACTATGATCAGCTCATCACATCTGATATCATCGTGCGTTGAAGCGTATGTTTAAAGGTCGCACCTGCCAATTTACAATTACTAAATGCTCTATCTGGTTTTGGAGTTCTGCCCGTCGATCTGTCGCTAATATCCTTCGAATAACTCTATCCATTCATCACAAGAGTTGGTCTTAGGTATACGTGGGTTCCGCTTAATGTAAGAACCTACACGTAGCCAACACGTATTCTTACGTCCCTTTCGATATCCTAGTTTATCTATTCTCTACATGGTCACCTCATTAAAAACACAGTTTAGCAGCTCGCGCCCCAGACAAATCAATTGTTTTTGTCCGGATTCCTGACACAGCATTTTGCGGGTGGGCATTCCTGACATAGCTTATTGTGTTTCGGATTTGAGATATAATATATAGCGTGTCAGGATTCATGAAACAGCTTTTTGAGTGTCCAGATTCCTGACAGCATATTGTGAGTTATATATAATGCGTTGTTTTTATCGCTATTTTGACCGATGCCACACAAGGTATGAACTAAAAGGCCGGGTATTTAAGGTTTTTTGATTTTATGATTTTGCAGACAAATGTACTACCATCGTTTAACTGCATGGTCTGTGCGTTTCAAGGCAAGCGGACAAGGTATGGATTACATGTATGACGTAGTTATTATGGATCTTATTACAAATGAAAAACTATTGTCCCCGGCAAGACCATGGAATAGCCTTTTGGGCGTTTGAATTCTTGACATTAGCCTATTCCGTAATTTGTGCGTATTTAACATGTATGTTTACTTTGTAATGGTAGTGTTTAGGGGAAAACCTGGAGGAAACATCTTTACTCGCAGTATGCGTCAATTTTATACCGGCAGTGGAAGATCGGACTCACAACTAAAAGGCGTATTGATTTTTGATTTTGCATCTTTCAACTGACTTGTGCGTTTCAAGGCTCTCGAACAAGGTATGAACTAAACCTGCATTATAGTTATTGTGGATCATATAACCAATTAAAATGTCACTGGGACGATCAGTACAACAGCGTAGCTGTATCTGATAAAAAAAGTTTAAATATCCACAAGCATTATTAAAAAAAATCTGAAACACATGTTTCCAACAATAAGAATTTTTTATTTTTTATTATTTTGATATTTAACTTAGAGATACCGATCAATTTAATATGGTGACGAATGCGTGTTTGGAAGAAGTAATTGCACAAATTCCATACGGCTGCGTCACAACTCTTGGCGGTAAATCTTTATTGGCGTGATATATTTTAATTGAAACATAATTCTCTGTTATAATTTAGCACTATTAGTTTTAATTGTTTAATTAACACAAATTACCAAAAACAGACCAAAATTGCCAGGTGTTCCCTTTGAAGGTCACGGTGATCAGGAGCTAAAATGAAAATTCTGGAGTTAACTTTTAACGGCCTATTAGAAATATAATAAACAACGACGTTAATCAACTAAAAATAAAATGCACAAGCTGTTTTTTGTAATAAAACTGTTTAAAAGTGTTCTCATAACGTTTATAGCTTTGTGTGATTTATAACCCTAAATGCTTCTATTGTGTTTTTTATAATTGTCACTGAACGTGTGTTTTATGGTTGTAAGTTCAAATGTGGAATTATCAAAATATGATTTTGAAATGTTAATCTGTTTAGGCAATTAGCGCTTTCTTCCTTTTCAGCTGCTCCCCGGATGCTTATAAATGTCATTTTATTTATTGTCTAAACGATGCCAAACAAGGAGAAACGCCACCATACTCCATCGGAAGACATTATGAATAAGGACAACCATTTATTTGCCGAGTTCCTGTTACTCATCATCTGCAAGCAGAGACGATTGAAGAAACAACATTACTTTTTTGGGCATTTCTATTTAAAATGGCTCTCCCAGATATATCATTGTTGATTTTGTCTACATTTTTGTTCTTATTTATATCTCATTTGCCACACACAAGAGCGAGGCGACTATAGCACAAGGGGATATTATATTTTTGACCAAAATTAAACTTCGCTTGCTCTTGCAGTAGTCACGTTTCCATCATATTTCAAGCTTACACGCCTAGTAGAAATTCTCTTGCAACATGCAGTACCTGGCAGTCACATTTCCTAGCCATACATCTGCAGGATCACTTACAACATCTGAGCCTTGGTTGAAATATTGTTTGTGTCTGTCTGTGTGATATGATATACATTATATCATATACATGAAGGTAATGAAGGGCTAAAGCTTAACGATTGGTAGTGTAATTGGCTTTGATCCATGGCAAGCTATACATGGTTTCATGTATAATTGTTTGTTTTTCCTATCCAAAAAATCTACGGCAATTGTTTTCTATTAAAGAGAAATTCATATACCAGATATTCTCTGTCATCGTTAGGGTACTATAATGAACCAGGTCAAGAAAATCTCCAGCTGTTACAAACGTTGAAAGTTGTGATTGATCCTTTTTGGTCAATTACTTCAACTTCGACCTATGTGTGTTTACACTCCGGACACAGATGTGACGTTAAAGGAACAAGTTCAGCGTTACATAAATTGCATTACAACGAAAGGAATAATAGATTATGTTTAGTTTGTCTGTTTGATTGGTGTTTAACGTCGTTCTCAAGGGTATTTCACTCATATGACGACTGACACAAATACAGAACATCATAAACAAATCTGCTTCCCGTTACCCTTTAGCTCTGCGAACACCAGGGCAACATATAGCAACCTCTTTTCTCGCCTCTTACGATCGACTGAGGAAGCCGAGGAACTTGAAGTATTCTGTCGGTACATGACCCACCCGCTACCGTGGTTTAGTAAATAGCCTATATATGCCTACTAATTTCAGGGGTTTGATTCCGTATAAGTGAAATACCCTTCAGTACGATTTTAAAATCGAATCTAGCAAACAAAGCAGATGGGTGGAAATACAGTTTTGTTTTGAAAATATATTTTGCCCAAAGATTTACAACACATGGACTAGTTGGCTTGTGTATATGTATACTGATGAACTGTATTGGCAGTATTTACTTAAAATGGCAGAACTTTCAAAATTCCTACCCTTCCTTATCTCAAATAGGAGGAAAGTCTGAGAAGTCAGTAATATGATATAGTGTTGTTTATATGTCATACAAAACTGTTAAATCATCAAATAATTTTATATGTTAGCATATATTTTTTAAAAAAACCCACACACATAAGCCAACATTAGTTAGCCTTAGTTATAACGATTCAAAGAGTATCCATAGCTATTATATTCTGTAAAGGCGGTAAGACGTTCATACCGAAACAGTTCATTTTTTTAGAACGTATGGTCAACGATTAGCCATGTACATTTTTCGGATATATTCTCAAGACTAACCTCAAAATATTGGTAAGACTGGTTCTATAGATATTGCAGAGCACAAAGATTGTCAATAAAAGACATGGGATAAAGATGAACATGCTGATACTTACTTAACAAATGATGGATATGTTCACTATGATATCCAAAAAACTACAACAACAAGCAACGCCTTATAATACATAGTGGTAACACTTACCCTACATCTTTCAGCTTATTTTATCACAGTTATGGAATAAGTGCGCACTGCTGTGAGAAGAAATGAATTGGATACGATGTTTACAACTTCAATGTCAGTTGCTATTGAAATCTCAACTATATACAATAAACTTGTTTGACTTGTTTGAGTGGCATTTAGAAGTTGGGATGATAACATAATAAGTAAGACTTTATGGATTTTCAACTTCTGGGTTCAACGCAACGTTTCAGTGCAGATACTAGCACCGTTTCCAAGCTAATAATAATCATCTTTTATATACATTAAAGGCGCAGCACACTCACAGAAGAATAAACAAAAACAAAATCCTTATCGTGGAACGGCTTGCTTTAATTTGTGTTAAAATTTGGTCAGTTCAATACAGCAACCTACTCACCCAGAACTCTGTGGCACAGGAAACACCACTTATTTTTCAAAACAGAAATTAGATTTGTTTGATTGGGGTTAAGCACTGTGTTTAAGCTATGTATCGTTTGGTCAGCTAACCTTTTTGTAGGTCAGACAGGTATGTGATTATTATTGTGTCGGTATTAGTCAAGATAAAATATACACGTTGACAAATATTATTAAAGTTCATATATATATATATCTATCACTTTCTTGTCGTTCCCTTAATTATGTTTGCGAAATATTTCTATCACATACAAAACGTAGATCTGTGGAAGATTATAAAACAGGCCTCACGAGAAGCTGTATGGTGGAATCAATATCTCAAAACACTCATGTCTGGTGAGAAAAAACAAAAAAGCATTTACTTTGCCCAATGAAAAGATCCAGGAGTAAACCCCTTTTTTTAGATTGGCTGTGAACAAAACAAGATCAAGTTGCATTGTGGTACAACGTCAGATTTGATATTGCGATAATGAAAATGTTGTCCTTGTACAGCAGGTCTTCAAAGTCAACCAATTTACATAATTTTATCCCAATAACCTTAAGCTATAAAACCACGTCATTGCAAGTTCAACCTTTTCACTGTACTATTCGCTGGCAAGTATACGGCACTTAGATTCGGCTTTAAGAGAAGATACGGTACAGAAACTTCTGGGTATCATAACACTTTTTGTGCAGATTAGCTTCATTTTGTGGAGTAAGAACCCCGTGTTTTGCCGAATGTATAGGAACTAGAGGAATGATAGATAAACCCAGATGGTATTCTCTGACTACATTAACATACCTCTGTACAAAATAAGTATATTAAGACATCTATTTTAGGTTTAATATATTTTTATCTTCTGTAAACAACGATATGATGATCACATTTGCTATCTTCAGTCAAGACAATACACACTAATTTAATCAACACAGCGCTGTCAAAATAAACTATTCTAAAAAATCCAGAAGTTGGCATACGTATTCGTCTGAGTATATCTAAACACACAATCAAATAAGCCATTTGTTATTTTAAGTCAGCTTAGACCAACTACACGCAAATGTATTGGGTCGAACCATTGTACACAGAGAGCATTCATGTCGTGTACATTATTGTGTTATTATAATCATTAGCAAATGTTATTTAACTTGGTGTGTAGTGAGACAGTTCTGTTTCTGTGTATTCACCCGAGTTCCCTAACAAATTCTTCATCATTAATTTCATAATTGATTGCAGTTTTGTATTGTCTTCCATTTTGTTTTTGAAAAAAACTCTCAAAATATATACGACAGGTATGGCGCCCAAGAACAAAATAAGAACACCTTTTGTTTGACATCTACTCAAGTTATGCTGTATATTGACTTCGCAGTTGATGAAGATACATTTGTAGTGTGCACTGTTGTGAGAAACGTAATACGAGATTAGGACGATGTTTACAAAGTCAGTGTCAGTTTGGATCGCGTTTTCAATTATACACCCTAACGACGCCGGTGGTTTGGTACAAATGAAAACAAAGTAACATACTTATTGTAGACTGGGTGCCCATCCTGCTTAAACTATTTCAAAATATATAACAAAAGAAGAACCTGTAATAAAATGGGAAGATTTGTTTGCTTGTTTCTTTGATTCGGGTTTAACGTCGTACTCAAGGATTGTCCACTTCACACTGTTCCTTGCTTTATTACGGTGGAAAAACGAGAGGAAACCTCGTAAAACCTGGAAGAGGCATACAAGCATGATTGTCTGGTTCCTATATGTTACAGCGCCCTACACATGTATACTTGTATTACCAAGGATGATCAGCAAAATGCTGAACAAATATACTAATCTGGATGGTTTAGTAATTAAGAAAAATTAGCACCTGCTTAGGGCATCAAGGGAAGGGGGCACTTCATTTATACAAAAATAAACCTTATTTTCTATTTTCCTGTTTTGCTATATTTTAAAAAAATTTAAAAAGATTGTATGCTGTTAGTATTTTGTATTACATATATGGAGGCATAAAAATCTCCTAAGTGTTTAAGGACTCTGTGGGGTTTAACACGCCTTGTTTACAGTTCTCATTTTTCTCAAAAGTTCTAGCGTTCGTTCCACAGCCTAAATGACAGGAAGAGACCTGTGCTTTTTTTGTGTTATAACGCCGACACATTATAAAGGAATAGTAATGGGGAATGTCTGGTGAAAATATGCGAAAGAAATGCCTTCAGTCGGTTAACATCTGTCGACGCGCGTATCGCCGTTGTTAATTAAAAGCCTGCAGCGGGTGTATCAAGAAGCGGAAACAAGAGCTGAAACGAGGTGGACATTTTGTAGCGTACGGGTTTTTACACTGAACGGAACCGACGTGAAGATAAACAATTTGAAAATCAGATATCAGCTGTTTAAATATTTGGCGGATGCCTTGACCCGGGCACATACTCACAAAGAAACGTATCTCTTCGGAACCACAAATGTATCATAGCCTCAAGTAAATGTCAAAGTCTTTTATTAATCGACAAAGCTTCTCCACGCGAATGATAGCATTTCTACGAAACACTATTTTTCATTCACCTAGACCTATTGATTATATTCATGTGCAGAATAATCATTCACTTTAAAAGCGTCTTCATGGCCAAAGAATATCAAATATATTAACTTTTGTAATTACAATATCTCAAAAAAAGTTATAAAAAAGTTATTATATCAAAGGTGATCACAGGTTAAAGATATGTAAAAACGTACTTAAAATCAAAAAGCTATTATATCAAAGGTGATCACAGGTTAAAGATATATAAAAATGTAATTAAATCGACTGATAACTAAAAACTATTCAATACGTGCCGTGGAATTATATGCAAATCGCTTCAAAGGCATTGGTTTAAGTTTATAAGCACAATACAACGCAGAAGAGCGGCTGATGAGGAGTTTCCGGTTGCCTTGGTACATCTGAAGCTAAAGGACAACAGGAAGAGGGCCTCTGTATGAATCCACTGTAACAAAGGTGAGCGCTTGAAAGATAACTTTCTGTCGTCCTAAAACGTATTGAGCTTTAATAGGGCAACAGGAAGAGGGCCTCTGTATGAATACAATGTAACAAAGGTGAGCGCTTGAAAGATAACTTTCTGTCGTCCTAAAACGTATTGAGCTTTAATAGGGCAACAAGAAGAGGGCCTCTGTATGAATACAATGTAAAAAAGGTGAGCGCTTGAAAGATAACTTTCTGTTGGCTTAAAACATATGGAGCTAAGGGGCAACAGGAAGAGGGCCTCTGTATGAATACAATGTTACAAAGGTGAGCGCTTGAAAGAGAAATTGCTATTGTCCTAACACATATTGAGCTAAGGGCAACAGCAAGAGGGCCTCTGTATGAACACAATGTAACAAAGGTGAGCGCTTGAAAGAGAACTTCTTAAAACATATTGAGCTACATATAAGGGCAACAGGAAGTCGATCTGTGTCTGTTTATGTCTTGTGATAGTTTCGTCTCGTCTATGTTTTTTGCCAGTGGGGTCAGGTTTATGTCTTCCGCGTCTTTAATATTAGAATAGCACGCTGTAATCATGAATGAAATAATCTTAAGTACAGCGGCGTTAACAAACAAATAAAAAAGCCTCCTGGTGTTCATGGGCTCAGAAGCACATTTTTATACAAAGATTAAAGTATGTGCCGTAGAGTATCGAAAACTGTTACACTATTGGTTGGGGGTTGGGTCTCAGTATCAATCAGCTGTTGCCTCACTCTAATTTGGCAACAAAGGGTGGCCCCAGACTCATATGATCGGTTGTTATGTCTGACCACATTGTCAATTCATATATGTCATTATTTAAAAAATAGTTCTGGTCTATACATTAATGAAAGCAAGGGTAGCGGGTGATGTGCATTCAGACGACAATCTTAACCCACACGCGTGGAACAATTTATATGTCCCATCTGTTCTAATATAACCGCACATACAATAACATTGGAAGGTAATTAAGGCATTCTCAGGTATACATACCTAATGTGGTGTATCCAGTCTTAAACTACGAACTGCTTCGATGCTGGACTAATCCGAATCCTGTTTAAATTATATCACTATTAATTAGCCCAGGAATCAAACAGATGGAATATTGGAATCCGTTTGTTTCACAAATATCCAGTGGCTCGACCTTAACTTTCCTACTGACACACTGATACTTTGAATTCTGGCACAATGTACAAACGAGGAACACCGTTATCAAAAATAATGGGTTATGCCGGTGAATAGTCCTTTCCTGGCGCCTTTATCTCTGATTACTCTTAAGTAATTAACTTACAGTTTATACTTGATGAATTTATATGGTGCATTCAGTGTCCTTTTTTGAACAAAAGGTAGTGCTGCACGCGCACTGATGTATTTGAAGTCAACTTGAAACACGAGGAAGTACACTACATTAAGTACTGGCACTTCAATTTGCACAGCGTGGTGCCTCTGGCTTACACTACACGCCAAGGGCACTGCCAAGTTTCTGTTTTCTTAACTCGGGACATGTGGGTATTTTAGTTAGTTTCGTTGTATATATAGTTTCCTCGTCACAACATTAACCCAGCTTGCTCCATCCAGACGTACGCAGAAACCAGGCAGCCAATAACTATTCCGAAGGTAAAGAGAACGTCGCTGACACAAAACAAACAAAAGTTTTATTGATCAACGTTTTTATACGGTAATTGAGTAGACGTCAAAATCAAACTTTAAAAAATCAATCAATTTAATACATTTTTCAAATGGCAGAGGATTATAAAACTCAAGAAAGCTAGTTAAATCACGCTCTGCCGTGCAATGAGCCATTGTAAATAATCTGCAGACATCTCAGAGAAGGTTATACAAATTTATATAGTTGAGGAAATGTATGTGTGACAGTTAGTCCATTTCCTTTTATGTTATATATCGGCTCTGGCAAAATAGTTTCTGCTTTTGTTGAGGTCAAAATACAGAGGTAACACAAAGCCTGAACTTTAAAGAATGTCTCAAGCTGCAAAATTGTAGACCTAAAGTGAACATTTGAAACAATAACAGATATTCACCTTATTTACGATGTACGTGAATTAAAATTTGAAACAAACATTTTGCTTTATTTAATGAATTTGCCGACGATTTCATTCCGAATACTGAGATAATATAGAGTTTGAAATAAAATATCCAATATAGTTATATATCGACTATCCAGGGGCATGAAGGACACTTGGATTAATTCAGCAGGCTTATATATAGTTTGGATGATGTTTATTCTAAATAGCATGATATGGAAACATTTCATATAGCTTTCTGTTATCTTAATTCAACCATCAATTTAAGTGAAAATCTACTTTAAGTGTAAATAAAAAAAGAACAGATTTTTTTTACAAGACAGCGATTAATTGGTTCGTGTATACGCCATTGGAAATAACTTAAATATTTTTAATTAGCTGTGGGAAGATCCTGAACAGTATGTAATCTTATGTTTTGTAAGTTATACCCACATATAAGATAATAATTATCAGCTTACAAAGGTTACTTGTGGTAGTAGAAAATATAAACAACAAATACAAATCAAAATGTAGACACAAAAAAAAATTACATTTAAAATCTTCCAGATAATGTGTAAAGACCCGGAACCTTATTACAAGTAGTCATCGCAATATCCATCTTCCGGAGCACACATAATGGTAATGAACAGCATGCAGACAAGTGCCCCTATAGAGGGGAGGCTTTATATTTGCAATGCATTGATTTTTTGTCATAGGTATACCTATAAACTTTGCATAGACCAGACCGTTCCTAAATAATTCGAGATAATTCTTAAATTGTATACCAACAGCATCTGAGCGTAGTAACCAAACCAAACATATCCGTCAGATACCAGTTGCTATCGCTATAACAAGTCAGACTAATGGTTACGTTCAGAAACGGACAACAAAACTGACACATAGTCTATGTCACTTAGTTATTGACTTCAAAGTTGAGGAAATAAGTGTGCATTGCTACACTAGAATAAAATGAGACGATGTTTACACTGTCAACGTCAGTGTCTATTCAAATCTCAAGTATACGCACTTAAGACCCAGCACACGTGTAAACAACCCCAACAGATACACTGTGGAACGGTAAAACTCAATATGCTTCGAAAGTAAGATAAAATGTCATGCAGTGTTTAACTGCCACAGGACAACGATGTTGGCGTATTGTTGTATCTCATGTGGAATTGTTTCGTGCTGATTCTAAAATATCAAATCACAAGGCACAAAACACAGGAAACAATAGTTATAGAACACACGGGAGCATGGAATATATGGGGTTAATTTTTCTCTCGGTCAAAGTTAGGCCGAGCCCATCACAAGGAAGCGTTCAAATTGTTGCCAATAAACATACACAGGCACCACTGCTGTTTTGCAAAACATAATTAAGCATCATCGGGTCACTGGTGCCATAATTAATAATAGGAGACATGGAACAAAATGACGGTAAATCACAAATTTTGACAAAAACATTTTTTATACCATAATTCATGTTTTAACACTTAACTCACTTAATTATTAAATAAACGATAAAGATTTATTGTTGAATTTATTGCTTCAATTGATCAACTAGGATGAGTAAAAACCTAAAATCACACATTTTAAGGAAAAAATATAGAAATATGTTGAGTTTATTTAAATTATTTCCCTTGTAGCTCTTTAATCATTTAACGGTTAAAACCAAAACCGATGCAGACCACAATATCCATCAAGAAATATATGTGTTGTGAATCTTTTGGAGTAGGAGGGTACGTCGAATCACGAACTTGGTAAATTTGCATTGTGTTCGATCATCAACTTTAATATGTCGTAGTTTTATTTATTTATGTATTTATTTATTAGGGATTTTAAAGGGTTTTTTCTTCTGGCGAATAAAGCTCAATGCAATTCAATATTGTCTTATATCTCTGATGCTATCTTTGTGCCACATTCGACAATCATCGAATATCAAAGAGCCAACAATGTTCATCATTTCATTTCATTTCAAAATAGCAGAAACACATCATCGGCAGTCTAACGTCCCCACGGCTGTATTCGTAAGTTAGTCTATGGCATTGCAATGTGACTTTCAGAATAAAGTGTAATACATGCTTTAAGAGCAGCTTGTGAAGACTACTTTATTAATATGGACCAAGAACCCTGTCTTTTTCATGGTGGTATACAGACGATTCGCAGACATTGGTCCAATTGGCACAGTAGTGTAGAAAAAAAAATCTGTTAAAATCTATTTTGTTTACAATCCTAAGGCCACTCATCAGTGGGCCCCCAAATTTATAGAAATGCTGGCATGTTTCATTATTAACTATCCCCACACACACGGGCACTATGCCCTATTATGCATATTGGTAAACCCTACCCTATGTATAATGGGTGTAGTAAAGAGCAACAACACACAAGTTTAATGGACGCACAAGTCGGGCACTATCTCGCTGTTATAATAATAGACATATGTTATTGGGCACTGAGAGAGCTATTTCCTAGTTCTACATATTTCAAACGCTATCCCTCCTTTAAAGACAGCAGCTTGATATTATCGTCTCTAGCAACAACAACAACAACCCATACATGTACCCTTAAAATACTCCAGACATGTATCGCGTCCAAGAACACAGTGATGTGGTTATATATTTACCACCCGTGCCCATTTCTCAGCGTATATATACAACAGTTGATTAAGTTAATGTGCACTGTAGTGAGAAATTTGATACAAAATGAAACAAATGTTTACAACATCAGCGTCAGCCTTTTGTATACATTCTAAAGACACCAGGCGCTTTGGCACTGATGTAAACAAAAGTACCATACTTGTTTTGGTACGGCAAACTTGAATTGACTTTGACACATATAATCAAATAATGCAAGATCTGTAAGCCCTTCATGTTGGAGCCATATGGATGCATTGTCCTGGATTACCAGCTGTCCCCTGATAATCTATAATGAAAGCACTTCTATATTTAAAGATAACAAACCATATAGTCAACAGAGTGACATACTTGTGAGACACTAATACATAATTAGTATAAACAGTAGTCCATTCATTGATAAGACATTAGATAAAAATGATTGGAAAGTATCTATTACATAAGTATACATCTGGAAATTCTCAATCGGCAATTTAGCTGAACGTTATTGGGAACAACCTGATGAAGGAAATACATCTTACACGTGTTGACACCAGCAGCTCGTGTGTTTAAACGCCGACACATCGTAAAGGAATAGTTTAGAGGAATGTCTGTTGAAAATATGTGAAAGAAATGCCTTCAGTTGGTTAACATCTGTCATGGCGTGTATTGCCGTTGTTAATTAAAAGCCTACAGCGGGTGTATCAAGAAGCGGAAACAAGAGCTTAAATGATTTGGACATTTTTAAGCGTACCGATTTTTACACTGAACGGAACTGGCAGAAGATAAACAATTTCAAAATCAGATATCACCTGTTGAAATATTTGGCGGATGTCTTGACCGTGGACACATACTCACAAGGAACAGTATCTCTTTAGGAATGTAAAATGTCCTCAAGCAAATGTAAACTATTTTCACATCACAACATAGTTTCCAGGAAACATTTGTATTTCACTCCGTTTCTCAATATTCTGTATCCCCTTATTATATTCTCCAATAAATGATTGTCAATAAATAAAATATATAACAGGTATCATCAGAGAACAGTAGGGACCTATATATTAAAATTCATAATCAGGACATCATATATAATTGTTACAACTTAAATTGATGTTATTTTTTGCAGCAGACAAATAAAGCGGTAAACAAAAGCTTGAACTTCTATTTGAAATACCTTTTGTGTCCCTGATATCAGGAAAAAAGTCGAACACGATTTTTTTTAAAAATCAATAACATTAACTCCCCTAATATTTAGAAAGGAATACCATAATGAGTATAAACAAGCTGAGTAGCTAGCAGGTCTACCATTAGAGGCTTTTTTTAAAAATATTCTCATAATCCCAGTCAAATCACCTTTTCCAATTTTGTGTAAGAACTATTTTTTTGCTTCAAAGACCCAAAGAGAAATAGTTATGGTGTTTATCACTATTTTGGTGTGATGTACAATGTCGGCCATATTTGTTGTGCAATCTAGTGAAATACTACCACATCTATGGTATTAACAGAAAAGGCGATTTTTGAAGTGATGAATTTGAGTGATGGCCATTTTTGTTTGAAACTTATAAAAAATTATGCAATTTGGTTTGCAAAATTTGTAGAAATGAAATATTTGTCGTAATGGGGCTAAGCTACCGTATTAGTTTCAAGTTACTCGGTGAATTTTAAATATGGAGACCATATTTCTTAGTGCAATTTAATGAATTGCAATCCTATCGTATGTCTTAGTAGTAGGAAGCTAATTTCCAGTGTTCAAGTTAATCTGTCAATTTGATCTAAAAGTAATCATGTTCAGAACACATACATGTAGGTGAGAATATGGTAAAATGATGCAATGGTGGCCATTTTGTTTACGGAATTTAAAGAAATTCAATCCTATAAGATGAAACTATATATCAAGTTTCAAGGTAATCTGTGAACTTGTTACAGAGTTATAGTGTTCGTAACATATACAGTAATGAATATTGTAAAATAATGCAATGGCGGCCATCTTGTTTTTCGGAAATTGTTGAAATTCAGTCCGATCCATTGTCTTAAAAGCAGAAAGCTATCTTCAACGTTTAAAGTTAATTCGTGAATTTATTCTTTACTTATTGTGTTCACAACACATAGAGGCATGAATATTCTAAAATTTTATAATAACGGACATTTTGTTTTACGGAATTTCGTGAAATGTAATCCCATCTGCAGTCTTAACAAGAGAAAGTTTGAAGTTAATCCGTGAATTTATTCTCTACTTATCGTGTTCCAACAGTACAGACATGAAAATGCTAAACTTATGTTATAATGGCCATTTCGTTTAACGGAATTTTATGAAATACAATACCATCCGTCGTCTTAAAAGGAAGAAGCTACACACCAAGTTTTAAGTTTTTTCGTGAATTTATTCGCTAATTATCGTGTTGACAACACTCACAGGCATGGATATGCTAAATTTATGTATAACGGCCATTTCATTTAACTTTGGTGAAATGCAATACCATCCGTTGTGTTAACAGAAGGAAGCTACATACCAAGTTTCAAGTTAATCGGTGAGTTTGTTTTCAATCTAGCATGTTCGCAAACATTTGAGACGAAAAGACGGAAGGACGGACGGACGCCGAGTAGCATTTCTAAGTCCCCCCCCCCCTACTATAGAAGTGATGGACAAT
>JAVFBW010120941.1:0-14885 GCA_034783835.1 Mopalia ciliata
TGTCAGCTGTATCAGGATTTTCCTGCTCCGGTGAAAATAACACCAACCAGTTCTGCTCCCAGTTAATTGGCCAATCATCACCTTCCATTTTGCGTGAAAGGTGACGGGAAGCAACAGATGAACCCACAGACATAGTTTCGCACTCGTCATTAATTAAATCTTTATTCAAAATGGCATCTTCTGAGACGTTTCTTTGAAACAAGGTAGATGAAGAGACTGCCGAATCATCCGAAAGGGTGTAGACCTCGGCGTTGGTTGTTAATTCGGAATAGGAACTACTTGTTTTGGAGACTTCCCTTCTCAAACCAGTCCTAATATTAAAAACAAAAAAATGAAAACACTTTAATACTTATGTATTTTACCGCTCTTTAAGATTTCAGGAGTAACACTTAGTGCAACTTGTTAATATAAACTTCGAATACTTTGTATAATTGCAATAGCAATAGAACCAACACTTCTAAAACGGGAGAAAAAGAGGAGAGATGGGTGGGGGGGGGGGGGGGGGGGGGGGGGGTGTTATGGGTGTTATTAAGGGCACGACCACCTAATATATATATATATTTATTTTTAACAAATTCTGATTTCTGCAATATGTTTTTTAAGAAAATATATAAATTCATCTAACATTATACATTTAATAAATATACACAGCTTTTACGGAAAGGATGCAATTAATTCAATTATTCAACTTTCTTCATATAAACATTATGGTAAATTTACTGTATTCAGGGTGATACTTTATTTATTATTTTACTTTTTATTTATCTTTATTTATTTTTGGTCTTGCTGGAACCTTTGGTCGACTTTCAGAACCCCTGTTGTGTTTAGTAAATTATGCAGATGAGTATAAATCTTAAACAGGACTCAATAGACTAGAATAGTAGAGTAGAATAGTCCTTGAACTAGTAAACGGTGCCTCATTTTAAAAACATTTTGATTAGATCGATCACAGTGGATCGTTTTGTCTAGCCCACCTTGGAAAATCTTACAAAAATGTCAAATACAACTTTCAGAAAACATTAACAAAAATCAAGGACGAAATTCTTAAAAATGAGGCACGGCTTACTAGATAACATGGTTCTCTTTACAATGGTACAAACTTGAAGTTTCTAACTTGAATAGTTTTCTAGGAATACGCATGGAAAAGGTAGGGTATGTTTAAAACTAAAGTACCAGAAATAGGAAATTAAAGTTTTGCCACTTGGATATGATCAAGGGAAACTAAATTTTAGGCTCAAATTGTAACAGTTTGTAATTAGAATTTCGAATTATTTTTTTTCACGGACATATAGTTTGACTATCTAAATTTTTATCCCAATGATAAAAACAAACGGTTCATTTTGAGCCCAAAGGGTCCAGCCAGGCCTTTACTACAGATATAAAGTTGTTACAGAATCAAGTTTAAACAGCAACCGGCAAATCAGCCAGAAATCAGAAATCAGAAATCAGTCAAATTGAGCTCTTTTTTACCTACCTATTTACAGGTCTGCCTTGATGAACGACTCTCAATTCGCGGAGGTCTTGTACAGGTCGGTGTGCCTGCCAAAAATAGGGAAAACATTTTATCAAATATCAAGTACATGTAGCGATAACACATCATATGTCGTCTGACCAAATTATCCGAAGAATCATGGTCTATTTGGTGTCTATTATTGTCATCATTTGTACATTTTAGTCCTCAATACGGGGTTTTCCGGTTATGACGTTACGACAACAGGGCAACAGGGAGACGTCCCTTTGTGGAATGACGTTGCCACGTTATGGCATGGTAGGGCAGCCTTTCTATACTTTAACATTGCGGGTTGTGTATTTTCAGGAAAATATAGCTTTAAAATGGTAAATTTGGCAAAAAATTATATTTCATGCTTTGGGAAAAGAAATTCATAAAGTTTTATGAATGTTTATGGTTTAATTTGCAATATTCCCTATACCACCCATGTTCAAAATCGTAGATTAGCCCTCCCTTACCGTAAACCGATGACGTTATTTAGCAAAGTGACGTCACTCTGTTGTCGTAACGTCATAACTGGAAACCCGGGTATTGTATGGATAGGTTTATGTTTTTGTTCGCCACCCCTATTGAGAACATTGGTGTGCATTCTATACACATCTGATAGGCCTCTATATGTTACAACGAATACAATTATTTTATAAAATATTACGCAAGATATCAATGCTTACCCGACGATGTTCTTTTTGAAAAAGCTCAATAAATTGTTTATTTTTAACCCGAGATATGATTTCTTTTGCTCCTGTCGAAGAACTTGGTATTTCCTTAGCCACCGTCGACTTGTACAGCCTCTGTAACAAAATTCAGAAACCACCATTCTAACTTTATAGTTCATGTAGTGATAAATCAAAATCGATGTCCCAAAAATTAATTTTCGATAATTGTCTGTTCTTAAAAAGGTTGGTTTTATTATGATTTAGGATGTAAGGAAAACGTGGCTTCAATAATACGTTAATTAACATTATTTTTCAAACTGATCCACCCCTTTGGTAGCACGGAAATAACCGACTTACCTGGCTAATAAACATAGCATGGATGTTTTTAAAGATGCTTTTGTCTGGCTTATTTCTCATCACGGGAAGCCAGAATCTGTAGATACAATGCTCTATGGAAAGAAGGATGACCGAGAGACCAATGGCTACACACAACATGATAAACAATCCACCGGTATGGGGTAATCCGTAAGCGATATCTCCTTGGGTAATACCGTTTGCTGAACAGGACAGCTTTGAAAAATGTTTCCGGTCTAACTGTTCTAGCAATCCACTGAGAGAATAAGACATGATTAAGTCCGAAAAACGGTCCTGAAAAATAAAAAAAATAAAAATATCGGCACATTGGATCATTTTGCTTACATATCAACCGACTTCTCATGGCATAAAATAACAGTTCAAATAACACAAAATTATATAAGACTTCAACAAGGGCGAGAGAACATTTTACTTAAGCATAAACCGACTTACAGATATATCGACACTAATTTCTTTCGTTCATATCACAGTATTGGATTCATTTGTTTGTTTCTTTGATTTGGGTTTAACGTCGCACTCAAGGGTATTTCACTTACATGACGACGTGCCATCCCAATGGGCGAAGGAATCCACCCTCGACACGACGGCGGCAACAATCAAAGACCAGAAGGGACAAACACAAGACAACAACAGGACGCAATACAGACACCACAAACAGATCGGCTTCCTGTTCCTATTGGATACAAGGTGTGCGTCTAATTTGTAATAGTTGATCCATGTAAAGTTACCTTCCATTCCGACCCTTTGGGCACCCCAATACCATAGTTGTCATCTCCGAATTTCTTTCCCACAATACGCAGTTTGCAGGTACCATCGAGACGGGATCTAACATATTCGAGGATGGGCAGGTCGTGAAGGAAGATATCAAATTTTCCAGCCCTAAAAAAGATACTCAATTTTGTTTAACCATCGCATCATGATCAACTCTAAAATACCAGATTTAACCTGAAGATCATTTAAAGTTAGTCCAAAATGACTTAAATCATGAATTGTCAGAATTTGTATCTTGATAATGAAATTCTGCATGGTCTATTTTGGTATAACTTTGTATCCAACTTGACACTCTTTTGCATGATAATACATAAGTATGGTGTCGACGTAAAATGTCTAACTCAGAACTTATATTTCTTATATTTCTTCAAGAATATGATCGTTTTTAGAATTTCTTTTGTATATTCATCCCAATACTTAACTATCGACATAGACCGAGATCCCATCCACAAGGCGATGTGGTTGAATTTAGCAATAAAACTGTCGTTTATTTGTCACTGATTGTTTTACTATGCTATTTATCCACTTAATATATTATATTAAGGAGTCACAAATGGATATCACAGCAAGGTACCGCGGTCGCGACGTAGTGGTAGAGATTGCGCTTACTAATCCTACTTCGATTTACCGTTAACGGGATCGAGTCCGTCTGTCGACCATCATGTATATGAGTGAGTCACATGATGTGGCTTCGGCAATCGCGGGTTTGATTTTTACGAGCCAACGTAATTTGGCAGGGAGCAGTGAGAAGTGGACAATCTGTCGTCATCTAAGTGACATACCCTTGAGTGCGACGAAACCCCAATCAAACAAACAAACAAACAAACACAATAACGGATTGCTTACCTCATCTGTTCAATAATCCCTTTAGTATTCTTGATATTAGATTTTGTGGTCCTGGCAAAAACCTGTGGATACAGTTTGGACATATAGCCTGCTAGGCTGGTCTCTCCTATAACTACAAGCTTCTTGGTCCTCAACTGAATCGAGAAATTGGTACAAAACATAAAATTGCAAAAATGACCTGCGTAGCAAAGCCTGAGTTATTGTGTACTATTTCGTCCTCAATCACAGTACTCTCTGAATAAAGATAACTAAACTCACAAAAGTGTGCCGGCTGGCACTTTTAAAGGAATGTAAAATTCGACCAGAGCTTGCATCAACTAGTCAGCTAAAGTTCTGAGAGTAGGGATTCAATCCAACGACCCTTATAACCTAGCACTATTGACCGACATATCTACCCAAAGTATCAAAGCGTTACCTCCAATGCAGTTAACTGTATTTTACAGCTAGTTTGTGTCGGTGCAATTCGTGTTCAACGGTGAGCTTTTATAAATACCTTTAATATGTTACATCCACTTATGGTACGAAATACGCTTCAATTTATCAACCGCCATAATTTAATGTGACTTTCTTACGAGACGAGGCTGCATATGCTGGTTGAACTTATATCCAAATTTATAAAGTTAGTTTCTTTCGGACTAACGCTGAACTGTTTCTTATTTAAATGTATAGTTTGTTTGCTTGATTGGATGGGGTTTACAACAATACTTCAAGTTATTTATCTCACATGACGGGGTGCCAGCCCAATGTGTGAAGGAAACCGCCCTCGCCAACACTCGAAACACACAAAAACAAGACATGAAAATAACAGGACAAACGTACGACGCAATACAACAACATCACCAACAAAACAGCTTCATGTTGTCATTTAGCTCCGTAATCGCCAAGGGCAGCAGAAAGTTTATTTTCAACCGTCAACTATTTATATATCGACAGTTCTGTCACTTGTGTTATGCGCGCCTCGATTTTATCTGGACTGAATTTTAGACGTTGACAGGGATCTGTTACGTACTGCCACTTCAGGGGTTACTTCAATTAGTTGACGTACTATTCAGAACAGGTGTTATTCTGTCCCGCTCCGACTTTTTAATACAAGGTAAATCCCGACACGAACAAGGAGGAGATAACTCATTTAAATTTCAAGCAATCGTCGATACAGGGTTGCATGTTACTGTGTAGCCATTGTGCCAAATACTCTCAAGTTTAGACTCAAAAGTGAAACAAATTTCTATAATTAATCAACAAAGTAAGACATAACTACAATATCACTCAAAATAAGGATAATTAGGCGTCACATTTGCCACTAAATAACATTATTCCGAATTTCTACACAGCAAACTCTTCGGGGTCTCACAACATAGATATACCAGCTGTGCAGTCTAGTCAATAAGGTGACCAGAAATGGCTGTGCAATTTATCCACATCTGCCAATAGCGACCCAAAATGTGTAAGTCTAGATATGTATCAAAGCATGCAATCCACAAAGTAAAGTGTGGTGTTAGACGTCGAACAGATGTATACAACTTGTATTTATACCACCAATTTTCTACAAACGACTATGGGAAAAGTAAAAAAATACTCTCAATTGAAATAGAATTGGAGAGTATTTTTCTTAATCATACTGCCACAAGCGATAATAAAAATTGTCTGAATTTTACGAAGAATGAGTGGGTGTTTTTTTACCGTACGCATGTTTGCAAATTATATTAAACTACAACTTACTCTATTGTCTTCCGGATTCCTATACACTTCCTCGCCGTCTTTCCCTGCGAGAAAAGCAGCCAGATTGGCGGTGTAGCTGGCAATGAAGATAATAGCGAAGACAGCCCATACGTTTTGGACAAACCGACAAGGCCAACTTTTGGGAGATTTCGTGGCCACCGTATGTCCAAACACAACCGAGTAAACCATACATAGGGACGAACCTAGCGTATATAGCTTCGTTCGATTTCGTCCCCAAGGATTCAATCCAAAAGGGCTATTCCATTCCAAAACCGAAGATACAACAGCTGTTACAGAGGCCATTGCAATAATTGACAACCACACACCTATAGAGAAAGGTTGAAGAAATGCATCCATTTCTGGAGTTCTTTCTTGGGCCACTGATAACATTGTAAATCCAGATTGATAGAAAGGTGACGTAAAGTCAATCCAAGCCGACCTAGAACTTGTAATACTGAATGCCCCTATCATCAAGTCCGCCACACCGTAGTAAACTTGTCCTATAACGCCATCCCATGTTCCGTTTACAAGTTGACCAATTCGGTTTACGGTTTCTGGAAACATATAGAGCACGAAATCAAACTTCAGATCTTGCGAAAGTCTGTTGAGTATATCAATAGACAGTCCAGAGCAACAGCGCAAGACATAGTGTTGATCCTTGCGAGGCCCGTTGTTGATGTAAGCGTCCAAGTAAGTGAGCACATCGTCTGTGTTGTTTAGTTCCAAACAAGGCGTGTCAGTATAGCACTTGTGAGTTTCCCTTTCCGCATCACGTACCTGGACAAAGGGCGGTGCAGGAACGGTTGCTACACGAAGGAGTTTTCGCTCTGAGCCGATGGGACCGTAAATAAAGCCACCTGGCCAAACTATTGAGTCAACCACTATTTTGTTCGTGTGTACTACACCCACGCTCCTCCACATTTTTATAACACCGTCTTGAATAAGATTTTGAATCGAATAAGTAATAGGTGGATTCTGCCATTCATTCTGCACCCTTCTGAAACAAAACAAAAACGTGAGCGGTGTGCTTAAGAGATAAATAATTAGCATGCTGTGCAAAAAATCACTTTATTCTATTCTTTATTCTTTCCGCATTAAACCGTGTAATTGTTAACTAATTGTGTTGAAAGATTACCAACTGTAATACGACAGGAATGCTCATAAAAACATAGGCCTACAAGTCGACGTGTGGACAGAAATAACAGTTATTTTATTCTAAAATGTAAGAATCTACTTCCATGCTACTCCCCCCTAACGAAATGCTTGTGTTAGCCTATGTGCTGTTGTCTACATCAAATCTGTAAGGTTTGTATCGTACCCAAAAAATTTTGAACTGACAATCAGGCAGTCATTGAATGAAAGCATTACAAGAGGCGTGGCCAATTTGAAAGGCTATCATATATTTCTAAAAGCAATGGCACAGGAAGTAGATCAATTAAAATCGAAGAATCGTCCTTTGTTCTCGAGAACTCCCAGATACAAGTTTCTTAAAAAACCTTAATCTCGAGTTGTGTTATGGATAACATACAGGCATCTCGAGAGAAGGTAATGAACTTTAATTCGGTGTATAAAATATTATTGAAAATGTAATTAACAAGATATTTAGTATGGGTTATGAATAATCAACTTACAAATAAGTATTTCAGAGATACAGGGATTAACGAATGAATATGTCTGTTAAAGAGAATGAGTTACAACCAGTCTCATACAGAAGGAAGTTTCGCCGTAATCATTAAATACATACCTTAACAAATCTTGGCTCTCTGCAAAGTCGGAAATATTTGGTTTGCATTTCAAAATATTGGAGTCATTAGAATACCTTTGTTGTCTATCACTCAATACATCTATATTTGACAAAATGGCAGTCAGTCCGCCTTTTACTTCCGATCCATAACCTGGACTCGGTAAGTACTTCAACGAAAGTATTCCCACTGGAAGGTCATGTAGGCTTTCAGAATCCAGGATGTGTTGGTTGGTGGATATCCACACGTGACCTCCATCGAAAAGATCTCGGTCAACAGCACAGCGTATAATTTCCCTTGTCATTTCCGGTCCTGCGTGGAGGATGATAAGTCGTGATCCATTGTCACGTAACTCAATCAATTTCCTTACGAAATCGGTGTCTTGCGCACATGACAAAGATGTTCCAATGAGCTTTAGACGTCCAAGGCTTTTTGTTTTCGCTGCTAAGTTGCGCATGTACAGCACAAAGTCATCGCGGTCTGTTTGCACATCGTGTATAATACTAACATCACTGGCATTTTGTGAAGTTAAAAAATAGAAGAAAATCTCGGCGAGTTCTTTCCCATTTGGGCCAATCGACAAAACGTGCCGTGATCTAAACTGAAAACAAAAATGTAGACAATCTTATAAGTTTCCGGGCTTGTAATTGATTTGACTCAAAATATAACTGCAGCATAATATCTTGACGGCACAATTCAAATATTGCTCCCTGCATTTATATCATTACGGTACGAGGTAGGATCCATTTCAAAATTGATTATACTTTTAATATTTGTATGCGTTGCTTGTTACGTCTTACTAAAGGTAAATTTACTAAAGTGACGAATTTGTCTAGCTCAGTTTCGAAAATAACCCGGCTATCTCCAGTTCGCGGGAAGTCATGTGACAGAGCTCTACTCTTCGCCACTCTTACGAAAAAAAATACCATTGCTAAAAAGTGTTTTATATTGGTCGAAATAGATACATTTACAGTAGGGTAAATAACGAATTGCATCAGCTGCAGCTGTATGAAGCTATAATATAGTGCCGGTGTATTTGCATAGCTGCAATTTTCCAGACGACGACGGCTCTAAAATGTACAGAATATCCTAACAAAACATGGCTATGGTTTTTATATGTTTGTTTACTTCATTTATCCGGGTTTAACATCGTACCCTAGGACATTTCACCTAAATGACGACGGATTGTCCAGTCCACACTGTTCCGTGCAAGTACGTCATGTATCTCACCTATATACCCAATGGCCGCCAAGCGGACTCGAACCCGTGGACGATACATGGAAGTAGGATTAGTTAAGCAGACATGCTTTAGACTAAAACAGGGCCGCGGGTCCCTGGTTTATGGCAAAACAGACTCCAACACGTCATTGAGTGCCGAATACAATGGCTTTAATCCAAATGGCCCACCTTTGAATGTTGATATCCCAAAACACACAATGTGACAAATTTTCCTTGAAAATATCCGACTTTAATAATTTCTGTGTCCCAAAATAACAAAAATACTATATATCAGAATTGTTGTGAATATAACACAGTTTTTGTCCAACAATTATTCACAAAATCTAACATTCATAATTACGCTACTCGATAATTATGTTCAACCTTGAAATCCCTTTCGGTTTAACAAAATCCATTTCGCTACGCACCAGCAGCAAATGATGCTCGTGATTGTAACTAACCACCATCCATGATTAAAGCGATAACCATCGATATTTAAAACGTAGCTTAAACATTAATTAACAATTTATAGTCCTAATGTGCATCTCCGTCCGTCGTGTGTATACACAGTTTTGTTTAATATGGATTTTTCCACTGTAATTAGTAGCAGCTGCACGAACAACTGGCCACAGATTCTATTATATGACTTAGTGATAGGACAATTCCCATGTAATCATGTGAATGGGTACGGACTAAAATGTATGGAAAATAAATTTCTATGACAGACAAAAACAAAACGAAACTTTAAGCTGTGTGATTAAGTTCACAGTCAACTGATTGTCCACGACACACTGTACACAGCCTTATTAGGGTGGAAATCCAGGAGAAAGCCTAGTTAACCACCCCGCGATCGCGGGAGCCGCAACATGTGACTCGCTGATATACCTGATGGTCGACAAGCAGACTCGATCCAGTGTACCGTAAATCGAAGCAGGTTCAGTTTAGGAAGCGCACTCGCTACAACTGAGCCACGGCGGTGGGACCTGAATGTATATAGTAGCAGCTACAGAAGAGTTTAGATCTGGCCAAAGTTGGCGGCACAGAGGTCCCTGCAACAAAACAAGTACCAAAATCTTGTTTACTCGTAACAGTTTTCCGATAAATAAATAAAATGATTTGTTTACCTTTTTAAAAATAATTATAAGGGGAATAAAATTAGCAGCCAATCAATAAATGCCTAAATGGAACCGGAATTCGTTGTGTATGCAAGTAAAATATTTTTTGTCATTTTTGTAAGTTGTATTAATTAGGGTCAGTAAATACACTTATTCGTTTGATTGGAGTCAAATGTTTTGACCAAGAATTGTCCGTTTCGCACGCTGTCTTAATCAACTTACCGAGAAAAAAACTCTCGGAGGTCGACCGAGGGACTGACTCGAACCTATGAACGGTAAGACAAAGGAGGACTAGTAGGACGACACGCAACCCACTGAACCAAGTCCGTATGTTCCAGATGTCAATGAGAGAACAAGTATTTTATACTTACATCGGTGGCTAACGTGTCTTTAGACAGCGACACCTGTGGTACTGAGTTGCAGTAGGCAAACAATGCTGTGGTTTTGGTGGTATAGGAGCTCCCGATGGAGAGGAACATGTCCGGTATCAGCGGGCGTACAGCCGAATCTAGTTCTGTGATTAATTTCCGTATATCAGAACTGCTCTTTAGCGTAACAGACTGCACAGAGATATTGCTGTATGCGATATTTTCTCTTTGAATTCTCAGAAGGACATCACCGCAGTTAAAGGACACATCGTCATCAAAGACACACACAATCGTAACATTTCTTGCATTTGTCCATTGCATTGATACAACAAGCACGACGAGGGCACAATAGATTTGTGTTTGGAACAGCATACCGTATATCCAGATCACAAATTCAAATATACTTTTTCATAGACTATATTCCTAATCATAACTCCCTTTGTATACTATTAAGTAGTTAAAGGCTTGGTGTAATTATTCGCGAAAACGGTATCACGGAAAATATATAAGTGGGACAATTAAAATATTTTCACGTAAACTTTACATTTCATTTTTTGTCAGTCAGAGACAACCTCCGACCATTTATTCCCTGTTGAACGACATGCTTAATGGCATCATGGAGCCATCATGTTTATTTCATTCGTACCTTCTTTTGTCTAACAGCCGTTTCGTGAAGTGAATTTGTACAGGATTGATAAGTTGTACAAAATGAATATGGCACTGATCACAAGATGACAAAATGTAATCCCTAGTCGCCAAGAACATCCATTTTGCTCCTACGAGAATAAGGACCTACTTTGAAGCACGTCAACAGTCTAGGACACAGCTGGTCATTTTTAGAAATTCTTCCTTTCTCCGTATATATCGTTCCGCGGTTTAGTTTAGGTGCCGTGCCGTGGAATCGCATCCGTTAATGGTGAAACATTTATTAACTGTTTGAAACACATCTGTATCATCTATGAGGCTTGGTGGATTAAATATATCCCATAAAAAACTCACAGAACGATACCTCACGACCGCTTACACATTCATTGCTGTGTGTCGAAATCGTCTCCCAGTGATACACATCCGGTCAAGTTTGTGACCAGACCCTCCATGGGACAGGCCATTGGTTGATCTGATGATACATTTTATAAACAGGTATCAAGCCTGCTTGATCATGACACGATGTGTCCAAAGTACAACCGATAATTAGAGTGATATGTACTGAACATGATTGAGCCTAGGGTATACCCACATCTGGTACTGTCGTACAAAATTGTAATGCAACACTCATCCTCTCTATTATATTTGAAATCACGTCCGTTGTCTCTCAGTTCGCTCAAGCATCATGCGCACAGTGCGCTCTCCCTGGAAATAGAAAAGCAATATTAGTATACACATTAAACATATTAACCCCAAAAATTGTGGACAGACCAGAACATATTCCAATAGAAAACATCACGTGTCTAAGAAGTTAAAGCTTTGGACTGCGGAATCCATTTTTAATGAATGATATATCGGTGATAAGTTCCAAGCTAGTTCTTAAACATATAAGGAAAGTATCATAAATTACGATACTAAATGAGAGGCAAATAAATGTACTATGATACTTTGTAAAGGCGTAGGCCTATACTTGTCATAGAAGTGAAACATATTTTAAACCAAAATGAACGATCTACACCTTTTCCTTAGACGCCCAATGGATCAGTTTCAGTAAGTTCACAATCTTAACTCTGAGCTTTGATAATCTTCTCAGCAAAGTCTACCAGCTATTTCAAACTGACGCGGATTGCTTTGTGGCGAAAAGCGACACTTCGATTAACCGTGATTCTGTAAGAAGTGTGCCTAATGAAGTTATTATCCACGAGACCACCTGTGCTCAAGCCGCGTTTTATCTCAGTCACGCCCTCAGATATCGATCTATTCAATTAAGAGAGCATTTCTAAGAGTATGCTATTCAGGATAAATACATAAACATCACCAACATCGGTGAGAGAAACATCATACTATAAACAAGAACATTATGTAATGACAGAATAGCGGACTTTTTTTTACTGGCTTATAATTAGTATACTTTGTATATTGTGACAGTTTTCTAAAATGTTGACCCGACGAGTGCACAATCTTTCGATATTTAACCGCCATATCGAGTCAAGAACAGAAGATACTGGAGTTGTTATATACTGAATATATATTATATACTTAAGGTTATTTCACTCACATGTCGATGTGCCAGCCCGCAGGACGTATTACAGACACATCCCGAACATATCGGCTTCATTTGCCCCTGATTTCCGAGAGCACAAGGACAACAGGAAGCTCCCGCCAACCCTCCGCGTCGCCCAAATAAATAAGCTTCCTTTAAAATCTACAACTTTCTTTTATTGTAATCGCCGTCTTGATTCCTGGATAAGAAACTTCTTACAATGTTTATTGGCAAATCTTAGGTGTCAAAATGTGTCCTTTCTGTGTAGAAACAGCAGCGAATATAACGAATATGTTATTTTTTTTAAATATTGACTAAGTTCTGTTATTTTCTTTTTCCTGCTCAGCATATCTATAGACGGAAAATCAATAGCTTGATTCAACAGAGAAGATAAAATGTTCAAGAGCTGGCCTACAGATGTTTCTATCCGATAATAGATTTAGAAGGTAAATCCTTGAACAAAGTCAAACGTGGACGAAGTGTGATTTCTTGATAAATCTTTGTTACTTCCTAGACCTACTTCAACTACAATGACAATACTGAAGCTTCCCCTAACACACCCAGTGCTTCAATAAACTTAATCGTTATACAATCCTAACGTAAGTAGTCCTAAGGTGCCGCCAGTAGCTAGCTAGACCCCTCGTTTAACATCTTTGTGTGAGCTAAGGGCCACTGATTCGCTAAAGGCTGCTGAAAATCAAAATATCTGTGCGCTAGAGGACAGTTACTCTATCCAGGCTCTCTCTGCGCAAGGCAGCAGTAACTCGTTATTACCTCCCCCAACGACCTCTTTACGTGAACAAGTGTCCAGTAATTTGCTATTGGCTCCTCTTAAATGCCTCAGCAGGCTTTAATAGTGCCAGGAACTCTCTGTAGCAAAGGATAGAACTCAGCTAGGGACCATATCAAATACATACGTGTGTGTCAACCGATACACGAATAAACAAATATGTGTAGTTAATACGAGAATTGCAGTTATCTGTCTGGATAAAAGTGTTTTTTTAAACTGATGAAAAGACAAAGTGTAGTAGCAGAAGTCTATCAAGAAGAAGTATGAAACCAGCCATTACACAGTCTCAGCAGTATATGACTAGATCAGCGCCGACTGTTGACAAAGCGCCCTTTAACAACAAATAGAAAAAAAAAACCTTCAAAGTCCTTCAAAAGTCCTAATGTCATTGAGACTGGGAAGTAGCTGGTTTCATACTAATGATTGATATACTTCTGGTAGTATAGTTATCAGAAGTAATCGTATTAACTGGTTTTGCATGTTTTTATTATAAAAAAATCAATAAACATTGTAACATATGGAATGAACTCTTTTAACATAAAAAATCGAAGTTCACAGAGTACTGAACACAACAAAAGAGATAGGTGCATACACGTTGTATTCTACAGGCCTAAAACTACTAATGAAACACATGTGCATGTATTCATTCTAATTTGCGATCGGTAATATGAGAGATTAGGGAATGCAAAGCATTTTTGGGGTTCCAACTGAGAGCAATGACAAATAATATAAAAAGGGGGGTTTATGTTTTTGAACTTAGTTTGTTACACAGGCCACATGTTAACACATAAATCAATGGGCGGCGCTAGGCCTTGTAAACCACCTGCTTGAATTAATTTCACATTTCTGAGTTGTGTTTCTCACATTTTGCATCCCCAACCCCATGCAAATATCAGCAGTAAAAATTTTCGTATTAGCCTTTTTGTTTCTTTAGTAATACAAAAAATTACCTGAACACATAAAGTCAGCTTTATAATCGCTGACGCTGTTAAACTAGAAATATCATATATTCATTACATACAGAGAGCCCTCGACACCAGTCATGCTTTTGAAATTGACACTAAATAGTGTTGGTGACAGTATAATTCCCTGTGGGACTCCCATCTCCAGCTAATTAGTGTCAGAAAGAGAGGGGTCTTTTTAACTGTAAAATGTATATCTGTTTAAATGTGTGATATAAATAAAAGACACCTACCTATTTTGATTTGATTGGGATTTAAAGTCGTACTAGAGCATATTTCTTGTTTTCACATACGCGACGAAGGATTGTAAACTTCTGTCTGGGCCTTAATTAAGTATGTACAAAAACCAGAGATTTGTTACTGAAAGTTTCTATAGAATCAACTTTTAACAAAAATGATATTTGGCTCGAGCTAATCTTCACATATAACTTTTCGAATTAGTGCCAATCTGTCCTGTGAAAGTTCCACATTGGCACTGTCTCGAAGGAGCAGGTCGCAACAGAGGTCATCAAGCATACTCCATGAAAATCTGTGCTCAATCAGTGATGGTAAGATCAATGGCAACGCAAGCCATTGTTTACAGATTTAATTACCAGATTGAATTACTTCAAATAATTGAGCATGA
>JAVFBW010120952.1:0-14882 GCA_034783835.1 Mopalia ciliata
TATTTTGGAATAACACTTTCTTAGTTAGAACATATACCTGTTCAGAAAATTTTGTAGGTTGAAACCCGTCCAGGAATATTATTTCAAAATAACTAAAATACTGTTAATCTTCACTTTCTAAAAGACACAAAAATTATTCAATTAAGGGCCTATTTTAAAAGTATTTTAAAATGCTTAAATTACAAAGTATTTTTCAACAAATACAAATACTATTGTTTAGAAAAGGCAAATACAAATACTTAAATAAAAAATAAAAATTAAAAAAAAACATTAAAACATGACAGGTCAGTCAGGTTGTTTTTCTTTTTTCCAACAGCCTTTGGGACACGAGCTATTTCTTGATGATGGGTAGATTAGAGGAAACAGGAAAACAAAGTTTTAGGCATAAGGGCTTGTTCAATGATGGCAGATTTTTGAATTAAATATTTCTAATAAGATTAACAGTTCTTTAATATTTTTAAATAAACAATAAATAAAAAAACAAAGATTATGATATATATATTTGCCATTTATAAGAAATGGCTTATTGTTTACTTAAATATCTTAAGTTTAAAAAAAACTCAAAGTTAAACAGCTTTGTGTTTTAACAGTGAGTTCAAGTGTTTTTTAATAAAAATAATTTCGTAACTTCACAATATGCGGCATGCATTGCTTAAATTAATAGACAAAGGTATACAAAACTTCCGATATAAGTGTGTATATATATCTCTATAATCATAGCATGGATCCAGTGAAAATCTCTGTGGACCAATTGTTGCCACCTGTTGCTGTCCAGACTGGTTCCTTTGTACATTTTGTAAACTGATACTCCTGTATGGGTTATGTTGAAGGACTGTCAAAAACAGATTGTTGTAAACTAAAGGATAAACAATAAAATGACTTTTACATGTACATGTATCAATCTCTGTAAATAACAAAGATATAATAGCAGCAATCTTTGTTTGAGCTTAGCATGTAGTTTGCTTGAAATCAATATTTGAGATTTGTGGTTATAATTTGTGCATTATCTACACCGACGGCTGTTTACATTTGCAAGTTGGAAAAAAACAAATCCTGCATGTGATTTGGAATAGTCCTGGGGAGTTCTTGTCTGGTGGATTGGCAAGCTGATGTTTTAACAGAATGATGGGGATACATATTGATAGTATTACCTAGCTAGAGATCTGCCAAGTTGTCATTTTCGACAATTTTTTAAAATATGGTTGAAATGATGGTATAAATTCTGAATTTTAACATTGTCAAGATAGGAAAATGGAAAAGATTGACAGGCAAAATTGCACAAAATAGTGAATTATGAAGACAGAGTTACATTCCAATCTAAGACACTATGTATACACACTGTCATATAAAGTTTTTTTTATAATTATCCAGAATTGACCCCTCCCACAATTAAAACACCAAAAATATGAAATTTTTAGTTGATACAAATTTAATTCAACTTTTCAACTATAATTATTTAAGATTATCAAACTTCAATTTTGATCAGAACTTTTATTTATAATACAAAGGGTTTTTAATGTATCACTTCCTGATCTTGTCACGGACCAAATTGAGGCCACCCGTAATAATTTATTTGTCACCTGTAACCGCACAAACCCCCAAAATTCAACGAGACAAGAATGGGTCAGTATTTTTTTTTTTTCAGTTGCTGTTTTTCAGAAAATGGGGAACTCCTTTTCATGAATAAGAAGAAAAAAAAAACCTCACCAAAAAAGGATGAGTTATGTAATTGTATTTTCAATGAATACACTGCCATTAAATTAGTGAAGTGGCCAACAGCAAGATCTTAAACAACAAGTATAAATCTATTTTTTTTTATTATATAATATGCTCCAACACAGTTTTAAACAAAATGGTTTTTAATGTTATTAGTTAAAAAAAATAATGAATCCCTACCTACCCACTTTTTATAGTCTTGTCTTGAGTAACAATTATATAACAGTGGATAGTCTGTGTCCTTTTGAATTTGTAGTAATTCACATCAAATGACAGCGAAGTTCAGTCAATTTTAATAAATCAAAAATTCCACTTTTCAGAAAAGGGTTCCCAAGAAGAATGACTGATTAATCTCAGATTTGTTAATTTTCTGTCTTGGTCTAATCAGAAGAAATATTAGCAGAAACTTTCAGTTGCATATATTACGGCTGTTTTTTGCTCAGCTCCAAATATTTACCGTGCAGGGAATCCGATTATGTTGATTTGTTAAAGAACCAATCATACTAAATTAATATTCTCTCATCGAAAGGGTATGTAAGTCGTTTCATGTGTCTGTAATATTTCGTGCAATTCACTCCACTTTCTGGTAACTCATACATTCTAGTTTTTGTCTTAACCAAAATAGTTTCCTCCAGTTAAGAAACAGATGTGGTAGTAATTCACCTTATTCCACAAACCAAAATGGCCATTACTCAAATTCAGATATTAACCTCAAACTTGGCTTTTTCTGTTTATACAGATAGTTGTGATTGTATTTCACAAAAAAATATGGCTGACATTGCAAATTGCACTAATATTGTGATAAACACCATAACTTTTACTCTTTGGATTAGTGGTAGCATGGAAATTACTTATCCTGCTTCAATGTACCGTTCACTGGAACAAGTCCATCATATACCATCAGGTATATTGTTGTGGCTCCTCCAATCGCTGGAGTGGCTTTTATGAGGTTTCCTCCCAGTTTTCCACTGTAATAAGGCAAGGTGCAATGTGAAGTGGACAATCCGTCTTCATATAAGAGAAAAACATTTGAGCACCTCTGGAAAAAATGTACAATTTCTCACAACCACTGATTTTCAGGTTAAAAATTTCTCACCGTATTTGATACAGCAAATACGGTTTGAAAAAAACATCATGTACTATGGGTTAAACTTGTGTGCAATAAATTCAACATTTTACGGGTTGATATTGGAGTGGGTTTTATCCAAAACCAATTTGGGTTTGATTTTTAAAAAAAATTCACCGGACGTGGCAAACAAACAAATACTATTTGGCTTTTTGAGGGAAAAAAAACCCTGTTTGTAAACATAAGTAAGAAAAGAGGATTTGACTGGGATTATGAGTATATTTTTTTTAAAAAAGCATTTACTGGCGGAGCCGATAACTGCTCAGCATTATTATTTAGAATTGAATAATTGTTGGGCCAAATTGAATATTTTATTCAGTATGAGACCAGCAAAGTGGTTGGTAGTTTGGAATTTACTATCAGAGTGAACAGCTGATGCTGATGGTGTTCAATAGTCAGGTTGTATTGTGGGAACAGTATTTTGTTGCTGTACAAATGTTATTGATTAATATGCATCTGGCTTTAGTCGGATAGAGAAGACCTGTACGGTGGTTGATTCTATCATTCTCCTCATATAATTATCTGTCAAGGCACTAAAGAAACCTGATAAAAGCCTAAATCATTTTACAGTTCTGTAATTCTGAGTTGAACAGAGTGGCTTCATATGTTACATGTAGCCTACAGCGTTCTACAGACAAGTCTAAATTACATGTATTTCTGATGTCAGACACAGGCTTATAATTTACGTGTTTTAATCACTGGTCCATAAAGCATATTCCCAGGGTTCGTTTATATCTGAAAATCACCTCAGTGCCAACATGTGTTTTTGTTCAAATTAACTTATTCAATAGGAATTTTGACCCTGAGAGCATTTCAGGAATTGGGGTTATAAGGTTCAAGTGCTACACCTTACCAGAGCACCAAAAACGGCTCCTAACAATTATTTAATTTATCACTGCTACAATACTCTGAAGGGGCCCATTTTTAAAGAATTTTGTCTACCGGCTAAGCGATTGATAGATAAGAAGGCATGTTCTTGAGCACCTTTTTACAAAAAAAAAAAAAAAAATTTGATTTATCAAACTTATGATTTGACAACCTCTTGATGTTATGAAAAACCTATGTATATTTTTTAAAAAAGCATCTAAAGCCCTAATTGAATTATTGAAATTTGATAAAATATTGAATATTCATAGTTAAAAGTGAAATATTAATGTTTTATTTTCTGGCATTGAAAAAAAATACATATATAAATTTGTTCATGATTTTGATCAGATCACTGATAAACATGATGAATTGAAAAATAAAATGAATTCATTCACCCTCTGTGGTTATAGTATAAGCTTACATTTATAGGTCGAATCCTCTTTATTTATTCATAATATATAGATGAAAAACATTTATAGTACAAATCAGTTTGGGTCATTGCAGCAATAAAAATTATGCTGGTCACTGTGAAGTTTGCACCATTGGTCAGCTATCTATGATGTCCGGGGCACTCTGCACCCCAATATATTTTTTTTCTTTTCAAATTCTATCTCTGGTTTCCTAAACTCTTTGGGGTTTTGGGGTAGAATTTATATAGAAGATCTCATGGCCAGTTTTATTACAACACTTAAATTAACAGATGTCATGTGAAATGCACCCAAACAATTAAAAAAAAAACCTAATGCATAGTCACATGGATATAATGTCTAGGTAGAGGCAAACATTTTAAAAAAATAATAGAGCAATCCAGTTTGCTAACTTGGTGTGACCTTGGGATGTACATTGATGCTCACAGACAATAGAGGAGTCACAAAACATGAACTGCTACACATAGAACAGCCTCGTGGGAAATAAATCCTAAGAAATTTAATTTTTACATATTGATGATATTTTATACATTGTGCTTGACTTTCTGTTTCAGTTTCTGGGAAACCCCTAAAATGGCAGAGGATCTGATTTCTGTGAACACAGCCTTTTCTAGAGGACTTGTCTGTTTCTCTGTTGGTAAGACTTGTAGATAAATGTTTAGCTAGGATATATGGGAAGTTGATCTTAAAAATATAACTATAGACCGTGTTACTGCAGCCAATATGTGTAAGTCGTATAAATGATACAGTGCGTCAAATGTATTTTAAATGCCAGATAGTCAATTACCACATCTGTAATGGTTCTAAAAGCCAGATGGTTTGTTTATTATTTTAAGAAATTTATTAAGAAGAAAAAAATGTTTCTTTGCCAATGGGTTTTATATTTATATTTGTTGGTACTAAATGCCATTAATCTGTTTATTATACCCTTGTACTGGCGGGTCCTTTGATTGTTTTGTCTTTGGTTGTTGCCAGCCCTCTGGCTTAGGTCAGTTTGTTTGATGAGTACCAATACTGTCTTTACTTAGCTTTTGCTGATGTCAATTATTGTTGAAATACACCACCATCATATAAGCGAAATACCCTTCACCATGGCGTAAAACACCAATCACTCAATCAATCAATCATGTTTGTAGACAGTGTGTCAGTAGGTACAGTGTAGTTCCCGTCAGCCATTGAGCTCAATGGCATTATATGAATCCAGGAAGCTTAAGGACATGAACATCATTAAACCCCAATCAAACAAACAGAAAGTGGTCGCATACATGAAATATGGGGTTGAATGTTGAGAAGATAGAAAATCATGTCTGTCACTCTATTAGCGCCAGTGTACCTTCACAAACATTTATGTCTATAACACAAATTGTATAATGAACAGCAGGATAACGCTGTCAGGGAAAATCTTTGCCTAGCCTTGTCATAACCAGGCTGTGATTAGTTATCTGGAAGAAAAAAAAACCCACAACAAAACAATCAAGGTTTTATTGTTTTGTACAAAAGCAAAGCTATGTAAAGTGCAACTAAACAAACCAAGTTCTCTGCTGGGAGCTAAATGACATCAGATTCATTTGCGTCTGCCTTATGACTGCTCAAAATGTTGACACATATTAAAATGGGTGCTGATAAATGTTAGAAGAGAAGTATAAGTACTGCCTTGTTTAACCCTGACTCCAGTTACATAAACTGTTAGTGCATATAAGTGTACATGTACTGGTGTTTGTGTATAAGTCGAAGTCCAGAACAGTAAATGTTTAGAGCTTACACTTGGTGAGCTCCTTGACAACCAGCCAGTAAGCTGGTTTGTTTTAGGTTGCTAGGGCTGGTAGACAGTGGTCAACTAGCTACAGATCCACAGACCATAAAGTTATTATTCTTTTTATTTGTTTATGGTACCCTATTAATGACAGTATAAAGTCTAAAAATGTCAGCATTTCAGTAAGATATGATCAGACCAGTAAAATGTAACTCACATACACTTCTGAATCCACTGACCTGACTTATCAACAAAAGAAGTCACATGATAATAGGTATTGTGAGCAAATGTCAGTTTTTTTTCTTGTTTGTTTTTTTTCTAGTCAAATAGTGAGACAAGTCAGATAGTAATATATTGATGCAAACTGCTTCATGCATGGTAATATTTCTACTCCTATTGGTCCCATTGCAATCTTCAGTTCTTTGTTTACATATTTAAAAAAAAAAATAGGTCACAGTGTGACATGGATGTCAATTAAATAAATTAAAGCCGGTAAATCATCTCTCAGTCTATTTCGAAGATTTTTAATCTCAAATAGTTATAGCATAATAGGTAACCTACAGACATCTGTAGAGATAACAACTTAGTTTACATAAATGAAAAATGTATGAGAATTATTTGCACACAGATAAGCTTAAACTAAGGCATAGGATCAATGTAAACCCAACTCAGATATATATTGTCCCGGAGCCATGTTTTAGTGTTTTTTACCGGGTTCCTCCTCATTTTAACATTATTAAAAAATATTAAATATTAAATGAATACAGTTCTGTGTCATTTGATACAGTTTAGAGATTCGTCTTAGCTAGTATGATACTTTGATTTCTTTTGTAGGCTATAAAAGGTCTTTTTGTGGGAGATATAAACATTTTTAGCGTCTCTGTTTCACACATTGTGATCATCATGTGTTTGACTTATTTGTTACCCGTGAATGTAGTTAGGAGTTACAAAACTTTAATACGAAAATGTTTTTATTGGAGAAAATACAATTCAAAATTATGAAAATGTTTTTATATGGGAAATTCAACAGTTACCAAAACGTTTTTAGCTGTGTATTATTAGGTTATAAAAGCAAGAATCACTTGAAATAACTTGGCCCTAAAATTGAGGAAAACCTGATGTAGATAGCACAAATCAGATGGGTTTTTTAATTTACCACAATTATTTTTTTTAGTTATCCGATGGCAGTCACTGCCTGCAAGAGTAGTTATTTTACTAACCCTGTAAATATGTACATGTACCAGTTCAAGTTACTAATATACTAAAATAAATAAACATCAAACATGTAATGTTTAGAAAATGTCAACTTGTTAGGTTTTCAAGGCTGTCTACTGGGATTTAGAGAACACAGAATAAAACAGGGTATTTACAGTGTATACATTACATGACCATGTAAGCCCTATCTTTATAAAGGTGGGATTTTTTTAAAATCTCTTATTGATATTCTTTTTTGTTGAAGGTGTCTAAGGGAGTACCTGTCAGAGAGAACAGGTCTCCCGGCCACTGACCTATTTCATGCACTGTAAACAAGGCAGATATTTGTAAATACCTGTGTCTGTTACTATGAGCTATGTGTATTATACATAACCCAGGCGTGAAACTGTGAATGGTGTTTAGAAATTGCGTTCCTTATTAAAATACACACCTGTAATTCAGCGTCCTTTCAAAAACAATGCTCTTATAAAATTTAGAATCCACACTCTAATGTGTTAAATTAAAAGAATTTTGTATCATGGTTTTGAAAGTTTATATTTATGACATGATATAATTCATCTGCTGTATAGCTACCTCACATTCCTTTGCCATCTCGACTAGATTCATGAAACAAGTTACATGTATCCTATGTGTGCTAACCAACTAGAACTGTTTTGTGAAACTGATGATGTAAAAGGGTGTTCATACATGTAGGCTTAAATGACATAATTAATATTTTGGGTGTTTCAAATGGTATTTTGAGTGCTTCAAATGTTATACTTGGTGTCTATTTTGGGTGTCTCAGATGGTATTTTGTGAGTCTCGGATGGTATTTTGTGAGTCTCAGATGGTATTTTGTGAGTCTCAGATGGTATTTTGGGAGCCTCAGATTGCATTTTGGGTGTCTCTGAGCTACTGATATCCACTCTGTTACCAATACAATTCTGAGTTAATTACACCTAACATAAATGTATGTGAAATGACAGATATAAAAGCACATTGTACACACACATGTAGCTGTTGTTCATGGCGTCTTGGTTAAGGAGAAAATGACTCAAGGCTGATTGCCTGATAATTATGAATTGTTTGCATAATTAGCTTTTTCACAACAAGAAAAACAACTTTTAACTATCTTTTGCTCTTTTTATGTTTCAGGTTATTTTCTATACGATACATTAGATATGTTTATATTTAATAGAGGCCGGCAAACGTACGAGTTGATTGGACATCACTGTGTGGTGAGTGTGCTACAAGTACATCTTATTTAGAGTAAACCATGGTGTAAAATACCAATTGATCAAATTAAAATACACACATTTCACATCGATTCACAGCCGGTCAGATCTATGTGGAAAGATTAACAAATAATTGAACAACTGTTCTGACATTTAGCACAAAATTTTAAAAGTCTGAGAAGACGGCAAATATGCAGTAAAACTATAAGCTTACATAAATTAAACGACTTGTTCCACATTGATTTTCCCTGTAGATATGCGCAGGTTGTTTACTTCCCATGACACTGATCCACAAGAACAGTTTTTTTAAAAAACTTTTTCATGTTGTTAGCAATATTTAAAAACAAAAAAGTCAACTCAATGAGTATATAACCAAGGAAAATGTACAAAATTGAATAAATTTAGCAATGACCATCTCAAATTGGTTTACCTGGTGCATTTTGAGGTCTTTTTTTCACATTATATTTAGGCCATCAGTAATAGTTAAATTGATTCCCATGATTGCCATTTTTGGAAAAAGGAGGAGATACTTTTGATGAACTAGAAAAGGGACATTCACACCCATTTCACCAAATAGGAATGAGATTTTGTTGCTTTATCATTGAATACACATTTCCCTTAAATTATTTTCTCACAGAATGCATTTCTTCCAGAGTAGGCCGGCCCCGTGAGGGAGCAGGTGGGCCATGGCCCTGCAGAATACTCCCTCGGCTTCCTCAGTCGATCGTAAGAGGCAGTTTCTTTCTGTTGCCCTGGTGTTCAGCGAGCTAAAGGGTAACGGGAAGCAGATTTGTTTGTGATGTCCTGTTGTTGTGTTCGTCGTCATATAAGTGAAATACCCTTAAGTACAACATTAAACACCATCAAACAAACAAACAAACAATCCATAGTAGGCCGGTCTGCCCTCTTTTCTGTATAATTACATATGCATGGTGCAGTACACAAATGAAGCTAATCAAATACTGGGCAACTTGGAAGCATTAATGTAAAATGGCAGCCATCAGCAGATACATATATGAGACAGAGGGAACATTTTTTCAGGAACAGTTAAACCAATCGTTCTTTATGGAATCCACATTCCATCCCACTTAAACTGTGTAACATTTACCTGTACTCAAACTGGAAATCCAGTGGTGAAACCCTTTGTTTTGAAAGTCCTCCAGCTACATAAACCTACCTGTCATCGTAAAATAGAATATAAAAAAATCACCAATTTTTTTTCAAACATATTATACTGGAATTAAAATTTATTTTCTGAATATTCCCAATCAATTAATAAATCAAACAATCAAATATAATAAATCAAAATAATTAATGGGCTTAATGTCATACTCAAGGGTATTTCACTTATAGGACAACGGATAGTCCACTTGTCACTGTTCCTTGACTTATTATGGTAGAAAACTGTGAGAAAACCTGTTAAAAACCACCCCTGTGATTGCCAGAGCCACATTGTGTGACTCATTCATATACCTGATGGTCAACAGACTAGACTAGATCTTGGGAACAGTATATTGAAGTAGGATTAGTAAGCGCACTCACTAATCTGTTTGTTGTGTCTTTGTGTCATGTCTTGTGATTGTCCTCTATAGGTCCTATCTAGTTTTTGTATTTTTCCAGGGATATCGAAGTGGGGTTTCCTTCACCCATTGGGCCTGGGATGCCATCATGCAAGACAATTTTAGACAAATAACCTTTACTACGATGCTAAACCCCAATCAAACAAACATATCACAGTTAACAAAGAAGACTACATTATTCAAACAGAAAGTAACCGTTTCTAATAAATTTTCTAAAAAAACACTAGAAGTTGCCCAACAGGCCTCTTTTAGATATTGAAACATCTGTGAAAGTGACAATAATATTAATTTGTGTGTTGTTGTTGTTTTCAGATTTTATGTTGCTTTGGTGTAACCATAGTAACAAACAAGTACGTAGGCTATGCTGTAGTGGCTCTAATAGTGGAATTAAACAGCATTTTTCTCCATCTTCGCCAGCTCTTCCAAATTCTAAACATTCCGAAATCTTCACCTCTCTATAGAATGAACAGTCTTATTAATCTAGGTAAGTTTGTCCTGGGTCACAGCCATCCTTTTATCGGAGTCCTATTTCAAGGGTAACCTTTGACCTCCATATTTAAAAAACATTTCCCTTGTTCAACAATCAAAACTCAATTTTATAACTGTAAGAAAAAGGATATTTATTTTTTATGTGAATTCTTGAAAATGGCTGTGTAATTTTGGTGACTGACTGTCACTTTCTCAAACAACTATATATTTTTTTTTTATTATTTAAATCTTCCTATATCTTATCATTCTTATGATGGAATATATTTTTGTATACATATCCATTGGCATCATATAATGAAAATACTGTGTTGGCTCATTTGTGCCTTTTCTTGTTTTATTATTGTTTACAATGAATTGCCAAGTGACATGAGAAAACGGGTAAATAGGAGGTGAAATTAAGAAAATCTGGAAAACTACCCTTTTATCAAACTCAATATTTTTAGCGCGCCTGTGGTGCACAAAATGCATTAATACTCAATTTAGCTAACTTTTCATCGTCAATAAAATAAAACCAATATGTTGGTGGATAGGACACTAAATGAAGTGAGGAAATCTGCGAGTCATCCACTGTAAATTCTGAATTTTATAACTCGCCAGTGGCCAAAAGGAGCCAAAACTCATTTTTTTTCTAACGAAACTGTATATCAAATTTAAGAAAAACTCAATTTGCCGTTATTTTTCATCAAGGTACTCCCGATGAAAAAGTGTCTTTAAAAAGCCCTGGACGATTAACTTTAAGATAAACAGACATTCTTTTATATTTTGAATAAATGAAAAGAGAAAAAAATACCCAGGCCATAAACATCTAAGACGATATTTATAGGCTGACAATATCATGCAATATAGTCCAAGAGGCATAACCCTAAAAGGAGTGATTTATATGGCCTTTTGTAATGTTTCCTGTACATATATGTAGCATACATGTATGATCATAGGTGAGTCAAGCTTGGCTAGCTTCACAACATCTTAGCCATAAAGGCTAAGCTTCACCCTCTCTGACCAGAGGGAAATGCCATTAGGAGACCCCACTTTATCCCCCAGAATGATACCATTATAATTTAGTGCATGCCATCTAGGGTCAATATCACAGACAATTTATATCTAAACTTTGAGTTTTCATTTGTGATTTTACATTGCATCTTTAAATGTGTCTTGAAAACTTGAAAATTGGTCCTGAGCAGCTAATTATAGGGTATACACTCCCCTGTCTGTTCCACAAATCATACAGAGTATACCAATTAATATGTATATCAATTAAGACGTATGCACAAATCTGTCCGTTACATGTGCATCTCTTTGCTTTTGTTGTCTCATTTAAACTTTCTAGTTTTTGCCTAAACATCTTCCCAATTCCACATTCTAGATTCTGCCTCAGCTGGTGTCAGAATGCAAAAAGAAGCCACAGAAAAAGCAACAATTTAATTGATTTCTTAATTCATATTTGCTTTATTTTGCCTTTTAATTTTCTTGTTTGCTTTGCAAATACAAGGCAAAAATGAGAGAACAAGAAATGGTACAAATGAGTCCCCATATAATCAATACCCTTGGTTCTGAAGCTTTAATTAACCAGTCTGAACACTTTGCTATCATACATGTTTGTTTCCTTGCTATTTTAGCCCTGTGAGGGAGCGGGTGGGCCATGGCCCTGCAGAATACTCCCTCGGCTTCCTCGATCGATCGTGAGAGGCGAGAAAAAAAGTTGCTTTCTGTTGCCCTGGTATTCGCAGAGCTAAAGGGTAACGGGAAGCAAATTTGTTTGTGATGTTCTATATTTTTGTCCGTCGTCATATAAGTGAAATACCCTGAGTACGACGTTAAACACCAATCAAACGAAACAAACAAACCTTGCTATTTTATACTTTATGATAAATACTTGACTTTTTTCAGCTACCTATATAGGTTTTCGTATCACAACGTTGTCTTGGATGACCCGCTGGCTTGTGGTGAACAGGGACCGTGTACCACTGCTCTTTTATTCCCTTGGGAGCATAGGAATGGCCATTGTGACCGTTATGAATATTGTGCTATTCTACCGACTGATGCGAAGCGATTTTTTTAACAAACGTGACTCTGTGAATGCTAAGGTTGATTGACAAGAGGAATAAGAAAATGTTTAAATTATTGTGAACTTTGGCATCATGAACAAGAACAACAACAACAACAACAATGTCATGCAGCAACCAATCTGATATGCTCATCTCAGTGTGTTTTTAATTGTGATTTGGTATTAACTGTCTTGTGTTAGTAAAAGCTCAATATTAAAGGACATGTCAACAAGTCTGGGACACAAAATGGCCACTAGTCTGAAATGTTATCTCCAAAACTAATTATGCAGGGGATGATAGGGTTACTTTTTACAAATTTATATTGATGACATAATATTATTAATGAATAGAAATTTAACCTCAACCTGGATAGATGTAGCCCAGTGGAAAATCTGTCCCTCCCTCTTTCACACCTACCCGGTACATGTACAATTCACACTCAGTTTTATTTCATGTTTGCACCTTTTTTTTGATATATGGAAATTAGTCACTGGTGTTGAATATTGACAATTTTAAGGAAGGTAAATAAGTCCTGTTAAGAGAAAATTCATTGAATTTAGTTAATTGTTGAACATTTTTCAGTTATGATTCGGCCATTTACTGGTATGATGTGGTATCATCTTTGTGTTTTTACCTGGGTATTATAATGTACTTTCTTTATATTCAACGCACATCACCAGCATTTGTCAAGTTTGATTTTTTATATTGTTTGTATTTTCTTTTATTCACCGCCTGACATTCAAGTTAACATGTAAAATAATCCAACAATACCTGCACGTTGGTGACTTTATTTAAGATTATATGAGTGTGCCATTCACTATAACTATTTTCTGTAATTTATGTTCTGTAATTGAAGTATATTTTCAAATAGAGAGTCAAGTCAACCATTGACTGAGTGGTGAGAAAACAATTTATCTTTGGTTGGTTCTAAGGTACAAGTGGCGTAATTGTTAAGAAAGCATCAATTGAGTGGTAGGTTCATTAGGTTGGGGAAACTTATCACTTAGAACTGTTTATTACCCACTAATTTAGATCTTGGATTGAATTGCTACTACGTTATTTTTATCTCTTATAAATACGAAATTACTTGTGAGGGGAGGGGACAACAACAGTTATATTTTGTTTATACAAATGTGCTATTGTGGTGATCTCCAGTGATTGTAGATTTACAGATTTTTTTTGTACTAACCATAGTCTAGACAGGGTACACATATTTTGTTTATCACCTATGTGTGAAAACTCCGGTACTATTTATTTGTCTTACAATATGTCATGTAATGACTGGCAGGGACAATGTATAGGGAGATTCATGTTACCATGGTAACATGAACCTGATGTGATGGGTCTCTGATTGTGCTGCATTTCTTTGTTGCCACTGACAACAAGTGTGGTTTCCTTCATCTTCCTTAGCAATGTTTCCCTTTGAATTGTGCACTACTGTACTGTACATGTTGTTCCCTCATACATTGTTAAAACAGATTTGTACAGGATTCTTCCATTGTTAATTTTGAACTATCATTATTTGAGTCATGAATTTTCTGGTATCAGATTATTTATGTTGATGATGGTGGATTTAATTTTCCTTTTGGGTTGGATTTTCCGTATATGATTAAGATAACCATAAGTAAGGTATTAACATCGACCCATCCAGCAACAATTTCTGGGGGAAAATGTTTTTGCCTTCTAGCTGTAAAAAAAAAATGTCAAAAACAACTCTTAAATATTTTTCATTGATTTATATTTCTTTCATTTTAAATGACAAGTTGAATTGTGTTAAATTAGAATTTATTCACGTCCAGAGTATGAGATGTATGTTATAGGTTTATTTATAGTTTAGAAAGATTACTTAAGATTTCATTTCTATTTTTGATTTTGTGCCAACAATTGCCACAAACATGTACATATATACGATATACCTCACCTGTCCATCTAATGTTAAAATCATATTTTCTCTATTGTTTTTTTAATATATTTTTAGTGTAGAGAAAAAACATTGGCTTGCCTTCACCAGGATAGGAACTCTTGTCTCCGGGTATTCATTTTTATATATTTTCTAATCAATAATACTATTGAGATAGTCGTCCAAATCAGAGTTTGTCCTTTCTTATTTCCTCTGACTGGTGCTCAATGATTATTCCAAGTGTCAAGGTTCCATGAACAATTACAACATTGTACATTTTTATCGGTAATAACTCTACTTAAGTAAAAAAAATGGCCTGAGAAGCACTGGGCAAAATAGAAAATGTGTAGGACAAATACTAAAATTAAGGACTTTCAGGATGTTTTATCATATAAAAATAAAAGTGAAAATAAATGAGTAGATAAAGATAAATGCAGAATACTCCCTCGGCTTCCTCGGTCGATCGTAAGATGGGAGAAAAGAGGTTGCTTTCTGTTGCCCTGGTGTTCGCAGAGCTAAAGGGTAATGGGAAGCAGATTTGTTTGTGAT
>JAVFBW010120963.1:0-24478 GCA_034783835.1 Mopalia ciliata
CCCCCCCCCCCCCCCCCCCCCCCCCCCCCCCCCCCCCCCCCCCCCCCCCCCCCCCCCCCCCCCCGCAGAACCGGGCAAAAACCTTAGCTTGCCATTCTCCAAGCCACACTGTGTTACTCGCTCTATAACCAGAGGTTGACACGTGGACTTGAACCAGTGAGAGGTGCATCAAAGTACATGTAGGATAAGTAGGACAGGTAAACCACGGCAGAATGCCTAAATGAAATGGAAGTCATTGGCCAGTTAATTTAGCGGAAGTTTTATGCTACATGTATGTTATAACATTCATATGAGGATGTGTTAGTGCAGTGGGTAGAAGAAAATCACCCTACACATCACCGGTGGGCCTGGCAAAAAGAAGCGAAACGAATCAAATGACAACCAGCCCCTGGAATTTACAATGTACATTGAACCTTATATAATAATAATAATAAAAAAACTATATGTTTGACATAATGATGACATAAACACCCCCTGACTAACACATAAGATTATAATCAGGTGGATAAGTAAGCAAACAGCTGTACACCAGACACTCGTACCTGTCAACATTACCACATATTTTCACACCAATTTGACACGGCAGTTTAAGGGGTACACCTCAACACTGAATATTAACATGTCCCTCATGTGCTCAAGCTTATCAACAAAAATGGCATGTCAATAAAAAAACTATCAGGCAACATTTGGTATACTACAGATTCCTGCAGACTGATAGCGTTATTACTTCTAGACACCACTATTAATCTGAAGCATCATTTGTATCACCATTGGAATTGCATTACTTTTTGACATGCCAATTAGGCAGAACATCAGAATACCTGTGTCTAACAGAAATGTACCTTCAGAAATCCCCATAAATCTGTCATAACATTTTGGCCTGTAAAATATTCCCAGAATTCAGCACAACAGGAAAGCTTTATTAACAATTACCACACAGCATATTGACATTATTTTTACTTTTCAGAATTTTATATAATATTTGTGTGGACTTTATTTAGTATACAACTTTTAATGAGCTTACTCTAGATTCAACATTTGAACCAGACCCACTGGTCCCTTTTGAGTTTTATTATGTTCTTTGGAAGTAACAGTGATTACAAAATGCTAATGTTCTGCTTATTTCAATGTGAGCTACATGTAGAAGAAGACTAGAAACTCTGCACCTTTAAACCTTTTCACTTCTTTTGGCCGATTCCAAATTGAATTCTTGTGCTACACCATGAAGATCTTACTTTGCTTCAATACTCTATGTCTTCAAGATTAAAGTCAATGTCACGTTTTACTCAACACAGTCAGTGTTAGATCATTTCTTGGATACATACAAAGTTTCTATCACTGTTGATGGACCTATTAAGCAGCAATTTTTGTAATATTTTGTACACAAAACACATTGCATGTTTCTTTAGAGAAGACCTATGACAAAGGAAACAGTTACACTATTAAGGATTGTAAAGAACTAATCACTAGAATGATTTGTGATTACGTAACTGGAAGCAATAGCATGCTCCTTGATAGATTATTTAGTTAGAAGACTTCCTGCGGGAATCAAGACACGAATCCTCAGCAAGACACGCAAATGTTATCTGAATTCTCTCAGGCGGTCCTTTAATTATTTCTCTACTTGTCTTGTCAATAGAAAATTCTGAATATGTTTTTACCTTTAGAAATTATAGATAGAGTTGAATTTACTGGCCTTCAAATGAACATTGCCAGATTGTACACTTTGACTTTATTAAAGGAATATTACCAGAGTATCACTTAGCTGTATACCCAAGAATCTACATGTATACATGCAAGATAGCAAAGCTGGATCCAGGTAGCTATACACCCAAAAAATTTACATACAGGCTGAGGTATTTAAGATAGCAAAGATGATCCAGGTAGCTATTGCTATACACCCAAAGAATCTACATACAGGTAAGATAGCAAAGCTGGATCCAGGTAGATATACACCCAAAGAATCTACATACATGCTGAGGTATTTAAGATAGCAAAGATGATCCAGGTACCTATACACCAAAATAATCCACATAGGATAGCAATGCTGTATCTACAATGTAGGTACAATGTTTGTTCGATTGATTGGGGTTTAACGTCGTACTCAAGGGTATTTCACTTATATAACGACGTGCCAGCTCCCTCCAACTGCCCGCCAGAATATAGCAGTCAGATTTAGGAAGCCATGACAGTGTTTACAACATATAACATAGAAACCAGCAGAAGGTAGAAATGTTGATCTACATTTAGGAAGCCAGTAACTAAGTTTTTAAGTTAGGGATAATCTATTCTTAAAAATGAAAACAAGTTTCACAGTTTACATGTAGCACATGGAGGTAGAACTGAAGACAAGGCTGTCAGTATGAAGAAAGTAACAGGTTGTAGAGATCATGAACACAGGAAATTAACATTGCTCTCATCAATCTAACTGTCCAGTGAATGTGATGGAGTGTAGCCAAAGAGTAATAACATCACACCATTATCTGAAACCTTTAAACAAGGGGCCACTGTAAAACAGCAACAACCTACTACAGGTCAGCAGCTCTGAACTGAGGCTAATAAACTACAACCTGTATTTAAACTGGAGTGTTGGTCCTACAATTAACCACACACCCTGGGCTCAAATTCCAATTGGGGGATTTAACCAATTTCGCTTTCTCATTGAATTAAATCTTTATTGAAAGACGATTTTAAACTCTAGTTCAAGAAACAAATTAAAATAATAAAATATTTAATTCAAATTTAAAAAATATTGACATTTGCACTCTTTAAAATAATTTAAACTCATAAAGTTATCAAGCACTACCCACTTGCCTGTGTCATTAACAAGTTCCCTAATATATATAATCATTAACATTTCAACTTACATTGATCTTCTACAATTACCATGGAAACCACTGTTTACTTTTGCAAAATGACACTGTCATTAGATATCAGAAGTGTACCCAGGTGAGTACAAATTTTTGTTTTAGTTTGTTTTTCATATTTGTTGTTATTTATTTATTTATTTATTTATTTTGATAAGGGTCCTTTCCAATGTTCTCTTCTTATTTTGGAACGGGAAACATGAGTCTGCCAACTGGTAGGCCTTTCAGGAATGGAAACCAACTAGATACAAGTGTCTGAATTGGTCAATCATGAATAAACCAAGATTCCCATGTGCCACATAGAAAGTATTGTTTCTTCGTGTAATTTAATACTATAATCTACTTTGAAGTCAACAGTAAAACAAAACAAAAAAAATAATAACAAATTGACAACACCCTGACAAATTGACATTGTGACCTTATACTAATGCGTTTCAAATAAGAGCTGTCCATCAACGTCAGGACCCGAATAACTTTGATCATACCTTAGTAGGGAGTACAGAGTTTTGTCTGTTCTATGCTTAAAAGAAAAACAGAAAGGACTGTCTTATTGCTATTTAAGTGCAAAACTAACTGTGATCACTGCCTTAGAATGCAGATCTTACTTTATTTGATTGATTGTACTGTATTCATTTATATATGTATATATAAACAAAACTTTGAAAATATACAGAAGATGATTTGAGCATAAGCCAATGTGCAAGTGAATTTGATGTGGTCTCCTAGAGCTTAGCTTTATACACTGAATGTAACATGGCAACACTATGTCTTCAATGCTTGTTGTCATGGTAATTATGCTTAACATAAGCTAAGACCACTTTGTTAAACGGATCCTTGGTAATTAATACAAAGCTGAAGATCAGAAATTTGTCCACCTGGGTGTTATGATCAAAAATGGAGGCAACAGCAAGAGATTCTAGCATTGAAGTTGACAGCTAAAATTAGATACAAAAAAATATCAATTTTCAATCTATTTTACTAGGAGATAAAAACCATCAACAACACTGTCATTTTTTCAATTAAACATTGCAATTTTATTTCACTTAATTAGTTAATTTAATAAAGAAAAGCATGATTTTGTTCAGAATTTCAGTTTGAAACTTAGTTTAAACAGTTACATGAATAAGTACATTACTCATCTGCCTATAGAATAACAAAACTATCTAAAATAATATTTATTTTTATCAAATATACTGTTTGAAACCTGTGATGTTTCTTGTACCATAGAATACAACACGATATATCTCTGTACTTACACTATAGAGGGACGATAAGTGACTAAATTTAGTAGTGAAAGGTTTTGATATTATCTGGCTACAATCCTAGACAATAGCAACATTGTTAGGTAAGGACTATGTGTTATCTCTAAACAGTCAATCAGCTAGAGTCTATCAGTGTCTGATTGTGTACAAAGAGTTGTGATTTTAGATTAAACTCGTTATCAAGTTTACCTGCATTCTTTAACAGCTGACTTAAACATACAAAGTAAGACTAGCAACCATAAACTCAACTGTAAAGTCTCTAATTCTCACAAAATTCAGCAATATTAATACTGATTTAAGAACCCTAAAACCCTTAAATTTGCCAACATTTAAGGAAGCTAACAATACTATTGAAGTCATGACAGATATAATGTATATTCTGACAGTCTTTGCAGCCATGATCAAGTCCTTACAAGGGGTACTGTACAGACCAAATTACTGGATATAAGCTATAACTTCTTTTATTCTAGACTTGACTCCTCTCAAGTAGCCAAGAACAAGCTCTGACACAAAATGTATCAGCCATTCCCCAAATAAATTCTTGGATGAATATCAAAGCATATTGGTTTGCCACGGTTTCAATTTTCGTGCTGATGTCTGTTTCTTTTACTTGTACATAACAGAAATGGAAAGGCGTTTTTAAGATAGTAACCCAATAAAAATATGGAACAGTAAGAAGATTTATGGTGTGATTTCAACAAGCATTTGTAAATTATCTATGTACCATACAAATATTTCACATTGACTATCTAGTGAGCCAGCAACATGTACATGTAGCTTATAGGTGTGAATCATGTAGCTTATAGGTGTGAATCGTCTGGGGAGGACTGTTATATGAAACTCTTTGTTTGATTAGGGTTTACATGTACTTAAGGATATTTCACTAACCCCTAATATGACAGATTTTCCACTTCACACTGCCCCTTGCCATATTATATGAAATTCTTTGTGTGATTGGGAAATCATTCTTCCATTATAGCAAAAAATTCAAGAAATTCTGCTAAAGTATTATCTCAATTTGAACAAATGTCACAGATACAGCCTTTATTTAGTCTGCAAGAGTTTAAAACATGTTTTTTTTGTGTTACTTCCCCAAGTATATTTCACTCCAAAGCATGAATATATCCAGGACAGGTGTAACTGATATCAATGGTAATGGCTGGAGTTCACTTAAAACAAGACAATAGTTTGGTCTGGAATTCCTATCTGTCACATGTATGATTTATCCGGCCAGTGATTTTGATTTTAGTAGGGATATTACGGCAACCCACCCTGTGTAAATAACGCTATAAAAAAAATAGATCACAGGTTTACTTTGATCAAACATACAACAGATTTAAGAGGGTCAATATTTAGTTTGAACAATCAAAAAGCCAGTCAGGATGTAAATACTATAAGATGTTCACAAATTGTTTTTTTTTTAACCAACAAATTAAGACCTCACATCAGTATGGCAAATTCTAATTTTAATCTATGCAAGGGTTTATGATCCTATGATATACAAGGTTAAATATCTCAGAAGAATGAACATGTACAAGAAAATTCCAATGTTATAACAGTTGTACAGTTCCTTCTATCAGGACGAGTACAAAAAAAACCCCTAAATAAATGGGATTACACATGTACCCTTTTAGTACCAAACTGCTAACACATGATGAATATTTTGGGTGCACTTTTTCATCCCCCGTTTTTTTTACCTGGGGGTATTTCTGTGTGCTAAAGCATGTGAGAAATGCCTACTGAAATAGGACATGAAAGCCTCTCACTAATTAAATTACCCTACCTTCAAACATGTGGATAGGCTATGTGGTGTTTTACTCTTTCACATAAACAAGTCCAAAGTTCTGCAGCGAAAACCTAGTCATTTCTCAAACCCTTGGAGGTGATTTGTTGTATATGTATACTTAAACATGATTTAAGTTTTAACTTTCTCATAGATTACCTATTCTTTTGATCCATGTGTCAAACAATAACAGGAATAGCTGAGGAATTCCAAAGACTTAGTATAAAATCTATCTCAGATTACGACAAATAAAATTTAATTTGTTTAAATAGCTTAAAATTCAAATTAACTTCACAATCAAACAACGATGTAGAATTGTTTGATAAATATGCATAGCCTCCAGTTAGTCATGTTAGGGCCCAAACTCTCTTACACGCCGATGCATACATTAAATTGATAAAGAAGTGTAATTTAGCACCCCCTAGATATAAATTGTTTGTTTGTTTGATTGGGGGTTTAACGTCATACTCAAGGGTATTTCACTTATATGACGAAGTGCCAGCCCTATGGGTGAAGGAAATTACATGTACCTGTTCCTGTTCCCCTTTACCTCTGAGAGCACCAGGGAAACATGAAGCTCCCTCCAACTGCCCACCCTTTAGATGTAAAGAACATCTTAAATAATTATGGCAGTCAGGTATTGAGAAACATGTAGTATGGCGGAAAATGTTATCCTTTCTGAAGAATGCAAACATTACTTTTATAATTATTTTTACAGGTATTTATATTAGCTTTTCGTTAGGTTTCAAGAAATACACTCCATATGGTTCCTGACTGTGTTTTATCTGCACACCTTCTTTTTACACATGTATACATGTAAATGACTGAATGTAGCCGTCACTTCAACTATGGTTTATTCTTTATACTTAACAAAAAAACACTTCTTAAATTAATTACATTAAACATGAATAAATATACTGCACATACATGTAGAAAACAATGCTGAATAAATTTGTAATTAGACATGTTTGACTGATAACTGCATCATTTTTACTGCTACATATATGTATATGAATAACATGACACGAGAGCATAAAGAAAAATACAAGTATATATACATGTACAGTTGTGAAGGCCTTAAGTATTAGCCCGGTAAGAAAAAAGTTTACAAAAAAAACGCGCAAACACACTCTCACTAGGAGCCAGTAAATAAGAGGCACATATGCTGTGATTCATCATATATGTAATCAGTTTTTTTAACATCAGACTTTTGCTTAAAATAATGTTTCATGACGCATTGACCTCTGACCTATAAGTCATAGAAAATTATCTTAGAAAGCCACAAGACCTATCCAAGTGAATTATGCTATGTAATTATTTACATTCTTTAAGACTATGCAATTCCGCGTAACTAAAAAAAAATAAATAAACGAAAAACCACACACACATCAAAATTCTTTTTCTTTCCAAACAGGGAAAATTTATGACCATTATAATTAGCATACCAAGTTCCACAAGTATCAGGAGATTGTATCTTGTTCTGGCTGGATGTTCAGGCTAAATGCCATTTCAGGTTAATTCACACATACATGCATGATAAAGCGGCTTTCTGTGACTGCCACAGTATATAACTGTCCTGTACATGTACCAACAAAATCTAAACATTTATTGTTAGATTGATTGTGGTTTAATGCCATACTTAAAGTTATTGCAACATGTCGTAGGAAACGCTTTGACACCACTGGTAACCCAAAGAAAGAATAGGCAGGACAATCAAAATACATGATACAAAGAGATCACAAAACAGATGAGTTTCATGTTGGTCAACAGGAAGTTCCTCTCAACCACCTGCTATGGATATGTGAAGTCTCCAAACCATGAAGGAACTGTAAGTGGACTCTAGTGACAATGACGAGGATATAAAAGTGAACTCTTTCTGACATGACCAAGTATGACTGACAGATCATTATCTGTTTTATCGACTATGGGAGTCGGTTGGTGTTTATCAGGAGGCTGACAGGCCCTGTGTCTGTGGTACCCAATACAGGATAACCCAATTCTCCCAGTCTCTGACTAGTTCACACAGGCTGTATTGATTGCTGGAGAGCTGAAACACTAACATAAACCTAACCATCCCATCCCAGAAGATCATCAGGAAAGATTCCTCCCTACAGTGTACATGACCATATAGTAACACTATGGTTTAAACAGTAGCTACATCTAAGTCACTAATAGATTACCTGCAGGTTAAACCAACCAAATTTTTTGTTTAAATAAAGACATTGATGATTGCTTTTTAATGCGAAAGATAAAAGAGGGCAGTTTTTCACTTATAATATAACGATGTGTACTCAAACAGTTAATGCCATACTAACAGCCATGAAATGTTAGTGCTTTCCTCTGCTGTAACATTAAGGCTCCTCCAATGCTAAGGAAACACAGTATCACTGTATGATATATCTTGAAACACCCTGCAATTAGCAAATGGGTGAAAAACAAAGGGATTGATACATGTAAAGCCGTACTTAAGGCTATTTCACTTATATGATGGTGTGCAAGCCAAAAACAGGAACAGGGCAATCTCACAACAATACATAGATATTTTGTACCAAAACAGATTGGCCTCTTGTTGCCCCTTACCTCTGAGGGCAACATAAAATTATCAGGTTTATATGACGGATTGTCTACAACACACTGTTCCTTGTGTAAATGCAGAGGAAAACCGAGATAAACCTTGTAAAAACCTCCCCAAGGCTGCCTGAGCCACATCATGTGACTCATGCATATATCTGATGGTTGACAGGCAGACTTGAACATGTGGACGGTTAAATAAGTAAGCACACCAACCAAATTTAAATGGTATATATGTATATTGTTTAAAAGGAGATATCAGTGCTGATTAGTGTTTAATTAATGTAATTTTATGATAATCCATGTAGACCTTGGATTAAAATGTTTACATATACATTCACAGGCGATTTCTGATAAAAGATACTGAGATTGTCCACTTAAATTTTGAACAATTCTAAACTGTGCTTAATGGTCCAAATGACAAGGTTGAAAAATCTATAAGTAAGACCAGAAAGCAGTGTTTAAGCCTTGTAATGGTAATCTGTATTATAGTGTTTAACAAGGCCCTGAAGCATATCCAAGTACTTCCTTCCTATAAGACACACTTGAGGTTTACATTTCCTGTATAATCTCTGCTATTTCAAGTGATTTCACCAACCACATGGAAACCATTAACTCATTATAGGGAGATTTAACACTACAGGGGGTGGAGACTTGGTGTAATTTAACAGTTTCGGTTTACATTATAGTAAACATAGCTTATACCAATTAAATCAGAGAATGATAAGAATGGAACTGTTAAAGTAAACAGACTCAATAAAAAAGTCACAGCTTTTTCAGAATAGTAGTTAATGATATAATTAACTATTTAATTAAAAAGACAAGTTAAAGTTTGACTCATTATTGACTGATGCTCAAACATACATTTCAGGGACATGACAGTGTTTAAACTGGTCTATATTAAGTATGAGGAGTTTTCGATAGTTGGAAATATAGTGTTCCTCCACTGCTAAGTATATGTAATTATACGTCTGTCCTCAGAAAATAATGATCCTAGGCAAAGGGCCATATTTAATTATACCACCACATGATTTAACATGTGCTAACACTGATGGACTCCCAAAGCTTTTTTAAAAAGATCTTCATTTCTCCTATAGCTAGTTACCAGCATACCAAACTTTCAACAATTTTTTTTATTATCTTGAATACTACCACTGTATATCTGCATCTGATGTTTATAAACTATGTCATTCTAAAATGAACTGGAAAACTGTTAATAGTCCGACAAAAACATTTTATTTTTAAGCCATTATTTTTTCCAATGCAATGGTAAAGAGAGTGATTCGCTTTGACTACATTACTTATGAATGCACAAAAGCAGGCATGTTTGTTAATGCTACATCTGCATTTTGAACATGCATACTGTTGAATAATATGCTATAAAGCATGGGAAAACTAGGAGGTTGAATGTGTGATTTTTCCCTGGCTGCATCATGTCTGCCATAATTAGTCAGATCAGTTGCATCACTTAACCAGACACAAAGACCAGCAAGTCTTTGATGTAAGGAACAGACTCTGCCTCATTGGCTCATTTCTCCCCTTTCTTGTTCCTGGACTGGCTATCATTGTGGGAGCCTGGGGACAGGGGTGGAGGATATCCCCTATCGCGCTATCAGATTTTAAACCACATACAGCAGATCAGAGCACTAATAAGGATAATGCATGCTAGCAAAGTGTTGATGTCTGTCGTTCAGTGTAGAGGGAAGCGGTGAATTCCTGGGAGGCAAACGGGGTGACATCCCTGAAAACGGAGCTATCACAAAGATGAAGGGGAACACGAGAGAAGATTATAGCGACAATGATACGGCAACACTCTAACAACTGTAATATCAAAATCATCTCTCTGCCATTACATCCAAAACAAATCTTTGATCTTCACGCGAGTTCCCGTCAAAAAACACATTTTTTCCTGTGTAATATTTTTATCCTTAAAGAATTCCCTCGAAGGGCTGCACAGTTTTCTCCTAGGCACTACATCAAATAATGTTGATGTGAGACAAATCTACTTTGGTCTTCTCTATTCCATAACTAACCTTTTCTTCTCTTCCTCTCCCCAGGTCATCTAAAATTGTCTCTTTAATTTGGGTTTTAAATGGAACCAAACTGTTACACAAGCAATCATATAATACCAGAAATAACTTGATTTCTAGAAAAACATGGTGAATTACATCCAACACAAGCTGTGAGAATGACATACAATGATTTTAAACAAAAAAAAGAATAGATTAGTCATCAAAAGCAAAAACCTATATAAAAGAAGACACGAATAGACTTTGACACAACACTTAAACTGTATGTGAACTGGAGCGGTCAATCCACCACGAATTTGAAAGGGGTGTACAGTATAACAAAAGGGGAGCCTTAGGGTTTGTCTGACAGGGTCGCCCATGTTATACAGGAAGAATAACTCAGTTAATAGGGGTAGTTCAGAAGTCAAAATTTTCAGTAAACAAAATCAGTAGCATCATTCAGCATAATGTTACAGTGCAGACAACTATTTACTTTTTCCTACACTGTAGTTATCTTATAGGAGACAAAATGTCACAGGTGTTGGATCACAATAAATGTATATCTATCCTAAAAGTACCATTGACAACTTTTATTTATTTGAAATAATTTACATAACACAGGAAAGGCATAGCTCCCCTGCTCCCTACATATTTCTTTTTAACCCGTATAAACATTGAAATAATAAGATTGTTTGTTTGTTTGAAAGGGGTTTAATGTTGTACTCAAGGGAATTTCACTTTAAGGCAACAGTTGTTCACTTCACACTGCTCCTTGCCTACTTATGGTGAACAACTGAGAGGAAACCTCTTAAAAAGCACCCTGCGATAGCCAAAGGCACATCGTGTGACTCACTTAATACTTGATGGTTGACAGACGAACTCAATCTTGTGAATGGTAAATCGAAGTAGGATTAGTAATTGCACATGCTACCACTAAGCCTAGGCCGCGGGTGAAATGATAATAAGTGTCAGGTTAGAGTCTGTCTATTGTACTTTTCTGACTATTGGATTAACAGAATTTACATAAATATACAATTACATTCATGTGTGAAATGATCAGAAGAAGATTTTTTTGGCTTCAAAAGACTCACAATGATATTCACCTATTTCATTTAATTTAGTTCTCCAGAATCATTCGAACTACAAAGGGGATTTACAACAGAACATGGAAATTTTACCCAAACATAACTAACTAAACTGAAGAAATCTAGAATACACAGCCATAGCATATAACAAAAATTCCCAACACATATCTGATTGCTAAATGAAAAAGCTGAGATGCAGTACTCCAGAGAATTGGCCCAAATGCTGCAAAATAAACAGCAATCTAGGGTCCAATTTAGCACAAGTGGAAATCTATTTGAGCAGAAAATTGCTTTAATCATTCTCTTACTGATTTTAATGGCTGCTACAAGAAGTGCATTCAGGTATGGTGTAGTTGTACATCGTAACACGCAAACTCTGGATTGACATCACAGTACCGACCTGTCAGGCCCTGATGATGGCTTACCCTTCAAAGTGACAAGGAAATTAAATTTGGACAGTCTGACACTAGAGAAAATGCTGCCATAGCTTGAAGGGACCAGCAGGGAGATGGTAATGAGTGAAAATTTGTAAGATTCCTGCAAGGATGTATTTACCTCTATTAGAAATGTATGAGACAAGGGAGACAAAAACTTCCAATTCTCCCGTCACCCACAGACTTTTTTTTACAAGAATCTAGAACCAAAGAAACCAGAAATCCCTGGATAATAGGACCAAATAATAACAGCCAAAAAGCTTTAGAAAGGATTATCATACAACCTTTACACTTTAGAGTTTTTCACACAATGTGACATATTATAAGGGGGAAGGTATTGTTGATATATGTAGATACATGTAACCAGACAAGGGCCTATGTATTGTTTGTTTGTTTGTAAGGGGGTTAAACGTTGTACTCAAGAGTATTTCACTTATATGATGACAGATTGTCCACTTCACACTGCACCTAGCCTTATTACAGTAAAAAACGGAGAGAAAACATTGTAAAAACCATCACCCGGGTTGCTGGAGCCACAACATGTGACTCGCTCATATATCTAATGGTCAACAGGCGGACTCAATCTGGTGAATGGTACATCGAAGCTGGTTCAGTTTCGTAACAATTGCAAATGTAAGCTTATTGAAAATAAAGATTTTATTGGGGAGAAAGACAAGTTTGCTTGCCTTCACTAAGATAGGAATCAACATGTACATGGCTGAGGGGATATCTTTAATAGCTGTAAATTTGAAGGACATGTCAAGCAAATTTTCATTATTATTTGAGAAAAATGTTGTTGTTTATACAAATGTAACCCCTACTGGATTAAATTGACAAAATCGTATACTATGAAGCTTATATATTTCAAACTTTGGTTTTTGGAGAGTCTCTCAACAAGGCAATACTTAGTAACCTCCCACTTCATCACTAATCAACCATTACTCAATCAGAGTACGAGAAATTTGGCCCTGACACTCAATTTTCACCATAATCTGAAGTAAAAGGGATCACCAGCTGTGATGTGTCAGCAACTTTAAAGACTTGCAATAAACTGTTATAGGAGTAAAGAACAGGTGTTCTGAACAGATGATACTCAAGTTCATAGCTTCTTGCACACCAGATAAAATGTCAAATCTCTCATGAACAGAACATATTAGTCCACAATTTTCTTTCCTAGTCCAGCTGATTAAGGCCCATACATTATTGTTCAAGTTTCTCCCATTGACTTAAATGCACAATGTAGTGATTTTCTAGAGGCAGCTTCATATATAAGCTCAACTATTAGTCATTATCAATTTTATACTTAATTTAAATTGATGATTTTAATCCTATTTTATTATTTTATCAATGAAGACCAATAACAAATCATGAAATATGTCCATAACAGAACACAATGGCAGTGTTAAAACCATATCAATATGTAGAATTTACAGGGAAACTTGATATACGAACCCCAGGGCAACTGGGTGCTGGATGCTCTTACTCAGCACAAGGCAACTGGGTACTAGAAACTTCCACTCAGCACAGGGCTGCTGGAAGATCCAACCCAGCACAGGGCAATTGGGTATAGGAAGCTCCTACCCAGCACAGGGCAAATGGGTACAGGAAGCGTCCACCCAGCACAGGGCAATTGGGTACCGGAAGCTCCCACCCAGCGCATGCCGATAGGGTACATGAAGCTCCGACCCAAGGCAGGACAATTGGGTAAAGGACCTCCCACCCAGCACAGGGCAATTGGGTACATTAAGCTCTCACCCAGCACAGGGCAAATTGATATAATATGCCACACAACCACAGAGAAAGTGTATGTGGGATGCACCCACGTCCAGGCTGACCCATTATACGGCAACTGGTGCAAGTCCCCACCACCACAGGATAATTGTGTTCAAGAAGCTCTCGCCACGCACAGGGCAATGGGAAGGTAACTAGGTGGAGGAGCTTCACCAAGGGCATCTGAGCAAAGGAAGCTAACATACATGCACCACAGGGTATCTAGGTGAAGGAAGTTCAAACCCAACACACAACACCAGAGCATCTGGGAAAAGGAAGCTAAGATAACCACAGGGTATCTAGGCGAAGGAAGTTCAGGCCCACCACAGCACCAGAGCATCTGGGCAAAGGAAGCTAGCATAAGGGTATCTAGGTGAAGGAAGTTCAGGCCCACCACAGCACCAGAGCATCTGGGTAAAGGAAGCTAACATAACCACAGGGTATATAGGTGAAGGAAGTTCAGGCCCATCACACAGCACCAGGGCACCCTTCAACCACCTGCGCCCGGAATGAAACAGTTAATATGCATGCATGGAGATGTACAACAAACTTTGTGGTGTATAAATGGATGAGCACTTGTAAGTTCAAAAAGTTGTCAATTTAATGTTTAGTTGGAAGTACTGGTGCTTGATGTAGAATGAAATAGAGTGGTATTGTGTGTGCCTGACTGAAAACCTGTGTAACCAATTACATAGACCTCCTGTGAGTAAAAGCCAATCATTAAATTAACCATAGCCTACACCATTCAGACGATCTGTCAATATTAGATTTACTGAACGTCAGAACAAATTAATGATGCTCCATTTTATATACACAACCAGTGCTGTATATACTCTGTATAACAAAAATCAGCCAGCCTAGCCAAATAACATCATGGTGTGGTCAGATGTATAAAAAAAATCTATCTTTAGAAAATTAATCACAGTGGAACATGTAGAATGGTTAAAGGATGCTTCGAATTGATTAGTATAAAAAAATGACTGATGAAGTAGGACATATTTTCTTGATAGAACACATGCATTTTAAATAAAAATAAATGCATATTAAATAAAAATACATGTGTATAGGTAAGATTTGAAAAAATAATTTATCATTGTTTGGAGTTATTCCTAGCCACTCCTACAGTCTCAGAAAGACTATCACTTCATCTTAATAATGGAACTTTACAGGACTCATACAAAATAATATAAAGATTGTTTGTTTGATTGGTGTTTAACGTCGTACTCAAGGGTATTTCGCTTATATGACGACGGACAAAAATACAGAATATCACAAACAAATCTGCTTCCCGTTACCCTTTAGCTGAGAACACCAGGGCAACAGAAAGCAACCTCTTTTCTCGCCTCTTACAATCGATCGAGGAAGCCGAGGGAGTATTCTGCAGGGCCATGGCCCACCTGCTCCCTCACGGGGCGATAATATAAAGAGGACACAATCATAATTCTTTGCTTCGAATACAAAACCAAGATGGTCGGCAGTACACAAGAAAACAGAGTTATTGCATGTCTGTATTTCAAGTATGAAATAACTCAATAATCACAAATTCTTTCGTACACAATTACAGCTAGTTTTTATTTCAACTACTCCCATTCTTTTGAGAATACAGAGAAGTCAGACAGAAGATTGAGTGAACAAACAATACCAAGTCAATCATGCTTTGAACAGATTCATATTTTAAGTCAAAATACCCGAGCCTAAATTCTACACAATTAGACCGTAATGCCTCAGTCAAATTGCCAGCTATAGTTTAGTCAGCCAATGAAGGCAAAATCAATACAAAGAAGTACCAGGAAAACAAGACAATTGTAAAAGTCAATTTTACGCCAAAGAAAACCAACGGATGTCCAATAAGCTAGCTTATTTTGCGGAAATTGTCGAAGTACTCCCTATGTCCCGGTCGTTCTGTATTGAGCCACCATTGTGCAGTCATACAGGAGATAATGCAGATTCAAAAGACCAATCAAATTCAATGGCACCAAGATTTTTCATCAAATCGTAAAAAGAGTTAACAAAAGAATGATAAAAGGAATACTAAGCTTCAATCTCCGTTCCAACTTCCACGATTCTTAAGATGATAGTATATCTATGTTTTTGAGGAAGCAGAAATGTTAATAATAAAAATGATAAATTGGATATTTTCTCTTAACGATAACTGCTTTATAGGCCCAGACATTGTTGTATCAAGTCACAAATCACAAAGTGCAAACTATTTTAATTCAACATTATGTATTCCAATATAACCAACTTATTGCCTAGTTTGCTAGTCTCCTTATACAGGAATATCAATTTTTGTTACCTAACGGCACATTACTCATATACCTTGTTTGTTACATACATGTATTTATCAATACTTGATACACCAACGTAAATGATCATTACTTCTCTTTATTTGTCTGTTGGTCATCAATAACAACCAGAGATTAAAATCTATTTAGAAACTTGTGAGATTGCTAAAAACTTATATTCTTTCTTTTCGTAGGTAAACCTTCACAATGCCGTTTCTTTAGAAAAAAAAAAAGGAACATAAAAATTCTATTTAGTTGATTTTTGGCAGGACATCTCAGCAGAGCCGTTACAAACAGTAACGATGACCTGGAGTACCGGTACTAATTACTTTGTTCAAAATCTACCACAGCAGGTGATTATCAATAAGGTAGAAAAGCACTCACAATTTATGGAACCAAGATAATAATGTAGTTAGTATAATTGTGGTAAGTAGGTATTATGTGTAGAAGTCCTAATGGTCAGCCTATCAGAAATCAATTGATGAAGCCGTTACCTTTATTATTGACCAGCTCAAGGTTTATTACCTGTTAATTGCAATTGTCAGGTGATTAAGACCACATACAATAGCCAGTCAATATCTAAATGCAAAGTGTTCTTGTTTGACAACATACACCTAAATAATGCTTTATTTGTGTGTGTGGTGCAGCTGAGAGTGTGAACTAGTAGATGTGCTAAGGAGGTAAAGACAGCTATAAATTGATTTCTGACAGAGACAAAGGATGCAGGGCCAACAAGAGAGGCCAAAACTTGCCATAAATGTCCTTTAACAGATTATCTTGCAGCCATGACAAAAAATAAAAGTGACTTATTAAGCATTAGCATAACCTCTTTTTATGTCCAGTGTAAGGGATTAGCAATGATATATGTCTATTGTTTTAATTTGTGGTATGCAAATTATGTTATGTAAGGCAATCCATAATAATATATTTGTTTCCCGTAACCCAACCTACCCCAAAATTTCAGGTAAAATAAAAAGCTACTGGTCGGTAATTTTTTTTATTTGCCCTTTTTAAAAAAGTGGGGAACTACTTTTCATCAATTACAAAGAAAATAAAAAATTATTACCTAAAAAGCATGTGTAATGTCATTTTTTCATTGAAAATGGAATACACTGCAATTAAATAAGTGAAGTAGCCTACAAAAAAGGCCTAAAATAACAAATTCATGTATACATTTTTTATTCAGATATTTTTGATTACTAGCAAAAAAATATAATGCCTACCTACCTACATGTACCTACCCACTTTTTGATATTCTTGTTACGGGAAACAAATATATTATTTTGGACAGCTTAAGGTGGTGAATAAATAGGAAGCGAAAAAAGAAAACTTATAAGTTATAGTTAAAACTCCATTTAGATTTTAGAGATATAAAATATATTTATTTACAATTAAAAGAAAATAAATATATGCACATCTTTGTAGAGCAGATCTATGGGTTTAAAACTAAAGCCTAATAAAGCCCTTCACTAGAGCAAAAGGTTTAAAATATTACTAAGACTTGACCATTTATATGGACCCAAGGGATCTCTGTTGAGCAACACAATTAGATCTTGGCGCCACATTGTCTAAATTAGGCTGATATGATCAGTGATAATTCATCGTATTTTCCAATGAGCCGACAGAATGAGAAGTACCATGTGGATTAAGGAGTCTTTACAAGAGAGAGCCCTATTGTAGTCAGCTGCTCATTATGATTTCCAGCACATCTCTGGCCAAATGACACCCTGGGTCAAATTTGCTGTCTCGTAAAATATGATCTCTTATTAGATTTATGACATTGCCCTCCCCCCGAAAGAGCCATTGGTGACACCGACAATCACCAACAGGGAGTCCAAGTTTCATTTTCAGACAATACAGAATTCCATCAGGAGGGGTTTCCAAACAGAACAGCAACAGGCCAGACGTAATGATCAGAACTGGACGCCATGTAATGACAGAACAGATTATTCCTTTTTTTTAATTATTTAATATAACTAAGCCTAAATGTTAGAATTTCTCAATGTATATGATAAATAACTTAGGAGAGTATAAATTCTGTTGAGAAATGAGCACCTATGGGAAAATAAATAATTGTAATTTTGTTGTCCATGCTTTTGCACCAAAAATATATAAGTTATTCTCACACTTCCGCTAATAATTTATCAATATATCTGATATATAATTCTATAATATAATTGTATTTACAAGAATAATCATTCAATGAGTCATGATGCTTTACTCCATTATTACAACAGTTGACTTACAACAAAGATCTAAAATTTTGTTAAATAATAAATACTAAAAGTATCTATTGTTGAAGTTCATGTCAGATACATTTTTATAGAGTCGCCGAACACATTCTAAGCTCAGCCAATGACAAAGAAATCGCCACATCATTAATACTTAATATTGAACAGAAGAAATAACTAATTGTAGATGACACATGTCTACGGTTCTAAGTGGAAATCAGTCTTTCAAGAAGGCTTTATTGTAATATGAGATGGTAAAAATATATCCACTCAATGAGGTAAATGAAGAGCTCGGATAAGAATCCACATAGATGGGTCGAGAGAAAGACGACCTCATTAAGGCCACTGATGCTGCAAGACACACTCCTTAGCCCAGTGCATCGTACTCGTCAACGTAAATTACCATCCTGTCATCACAAGAGCTTTGTTACCTGGAAACACCTGAGCTTAATCAGTGTACGGGAAGACGTCTGCAGGTAGGCATCAATTAGAGTGGCCAATCATTGTCAGATCAAACCACAGTGCTGCACTAATTTCTGAGTGATGTTCCACATTAATGAGCGGCCTGAAAACAGACCAGCTTCTCCAGCAAAACTTTTACCTGGTTCTTTTTCAGATCTCTTCCATGATAAAAAGAACTAGGAACATTTTCATCTTCATCTAATATACGTACATGTACGGCCCCATTCTGGTAAATACATTTTCATGTATACGTTGCAGTTAAAAAAAATAAAGCTCATGCTATTTAATACTGAAAACATTATTTGCAAATACAGTTGGTCAAGTTTATGCCTTAAAACTAAAAGCCATTTTTTGTTGTTGCATAAAGCACTTTATTTGTAGCAAAAATATGACTAAGTTGACATAATCCCATCATTGCCATGCAGAATAGACAGACAGGTATTGATTCAAGATTATCCACAGAAGTAAAAAATTGATAAATAAAAAACCATGACATTTTCATTAATGAATTTGTATCAATAATAGACATAGCTTAAAGAAAAATTAGCCAATTGCCCTACTATAAATACATACTTGATACAATAATACACTACTCTGAACACAATAGATCGGGAAAAAACTGTGAGCAATACAATGACACATTACACCACTTCAACAACAACACACCCCATAAAGGCATTGATTTTTGTCATTATGGAAAACACACGATACCTTTTCACCTGCGTCTTTTATCTGTTCATTGCATATTCTATTACAGTAGCTGTTCTCTATTCCAGACAAACACTTGAACCATCATTTTGTATTGAGTCAGGCTGGAGATATCCCTATAAGCCCTTGAATACATTACCACTCTTGACTTTGAAGCCAGAAACAAAGGCAATGAATGCAATGAAATAATAGGACCAGAAAGCGATTCATGATCGGTGTCATGTATACACAAGATGTCAAACAATTAAACACAGCTACATGTAGGTACAATACACTTTTACTTACAGCAGTTGGACGGCTGGGAGGGAGCTTTTTGTTGCCCTGGTGCTCTCATGGCTAAGGGGCAGCAAAACACTGATCCATGATTTAATATTTCTATTTGTGTCTTGTCACTCTTGTGATTGTCCTTTTTGGTCTTAGTTTGTTGCCAAGTGGAATCAAAGGGGGTTTCATTTTTGCCAATATGCAGACAACTCAAATAACCATGAAATAAACTAAGGCAAGTGATGAATCACTATGAAATTAGTGTAAAAAAAATTCATTTAACTAAATAAATAACCATAAGCCATTTTTAGAGGGTTTTGATGGTTTGTAAAAACTAAAGCAAAATAGATTTATTGGAGAAAAAATCAAATGAAACTTGCGACTTTTGAGCTATAAATAAATTAAGCAAAACAAAATGTAACACAGGAAACACATATGGGGATCGATAAGTAAATTTTTCAAATATATGAAAGGTTTTGGTAACAGAAGAGTCTCAAATTATACCAAATATACTCTGGAAAGAAATGCACACTTGGTCCAGAAAATGGAAATCAAAATTCATGTGTCTTCTATTAGGCTTTATAAAGCCTGGATAGAATCATACCAGACATAAGCACCTGACATGGTCTCAGACTTTTAATAAAACAAGTCAATGCCCAGCCTAAACTTCCCCTGTTGAGGATTATGGGAGTGAATTGTAATAGGTATATCAATTTCCTGAGACGATACCAGAGATTATTGATCCTGGGAGTGAGGACGGGTTAAACAATTGCCCTATCGACTTGGAGTCTGCTCCATCCACTTCAAGGGATACCTCTCAGCCTATGTCATTGTGCACAGCATGAACAGCACACGACAACTGGTATCGACACAGACACAAAGCAACATGCATTTGCCTGCACGTGCAGGGCATTTTATCAACTTAGGTTTTACATTTGTTGGTTTCAATCACGGCTTTTACTCTGTACACAAGTTTTTAAAAAAAAACTATGATGACATGCTTGCTAGATGACGAGGGAAATAAACCAGCTGAATGCCAGAATAAAGCCTCATGATGGGGTTCTACATGTACATTTATGTTAAATGACAAATTTCCACATGCCTTGACTCCAGTTTCAACAACTGAAAATTCAACAGAACGTCTTTTCCCCTTTATAGGCTAACTTTGTTTTAAGATATAAAAAAATCAAACAAATTTGATAATTCTCTAGTGATAATCCAGTATGGTTGATTGATTGGTGTTTTACGCCATCCTTGAGAGTATTTCACTATTATGAGGGCGGTGTATTCGAACAATAATTGACACTAGCATAACCAAGATGTGATGCCTTTCCATTATGTTGGAAAGTTAATCTTCCTCCAGTGCTAAGTAAAGACAGCATTGCTACTCTCCAAGCAAACTACCCTTAGTCAGACGGTTAATCTGATGTGGATACAGAGGTATAGGGATTCATTAGTCATGTTAAGATAATCATAATATGTAATACTTATTAAATGGCTGATTAGGTCATGTTAGTGACTATTAACATTTTCACACAAAATTTAAAATTACTAAAATGGGAAGTTGAGCACAGACAGTCTCACTACAGAAATTCCCTATATTATTCATACCATGTTGTTTTTTAATCAGAATTTTAGAGTATCAACTGCAATAGTATAAAGCCATGTTGAATGTTTTCTATTTGTTGATTTGGGGCTCTGTGTTACACAACTGTGAGATGTTGTATTTACTTAGTCATATGATATTTCTTGTGACAATACAGCCCATCATTCAGTGAGGTGTCAAGGGAGCTGGTTCTACAACAGTTACTTTATCTACATTTAAAAACTGTTTTGTTTACATATAGTAACAATATGTAAACATTTAGTGGAAAACTTGTGGATATTGTGAAGAGCAACCAGATTTTTAATAGTCAATTATTAAACAAACGCTAAAAGTGCAATTCACAAAAATAAAGAAAATATTTATATATTATTTTGGAATTTATTAAGCCATACAGCACAATCATCCAATAAAATTCTAAGGATTACAGATCAGACAGAAAGTATAAAATTTTATAGCAGTTATTGTTTGTTGTAATAGAACTACTTATGTATGTAACTTCAAACAAATCAATGAAGTTTGTCTTAAAGACAGGACAGGAATTCTTTACATCGATGTATGGTAGAGATCAAAAGACCATATTTTCCAAAATAATGAAAGTGAGAGAACTAGCAAAATCATAATGCACATCAACTTTTCAAACACGCTTTTGTACATGACACTACACATTATGTTTTTGTTGTCATGTTGTTATTCACTATTCAGAAGTAGGCCTCTGCATAAAAGTGAAAACACTTACGTGAAACATTAAACACCAAATAATCAATTCATCTATAATACATATACATTGGCCAGTCTGAGACTTGTAGCATACTGTTACGTGTATATATCAGATAATACCAAAAAGTGGATTTTGTTGCTTTCTTTCATTGGTGTCTGAGGCGGCAACCCAGATGAAATCACCTGTATATCATAATGAAGGTAACAACTAACACAAGATTCTAACATTATAAATGGACTGATTAACATACCAACTATAAAGGAGTATATCTATAGCAAACTAAGAAAAAAAATAAAGTTTTGTTTCAGATAAATTAGCCAGGAAGTGAGTATGAAAGGCATATCATTCACTGTCAGCTGACGAAATGAACAAGCGATCAATCAACACTCAGTGTCAAAAGACGCAATCAACATCTTGAAACACCTGAGTAGAGTTTTTAACACTTTCTTGCATAGACAAAAGGAAAAGGATTGTCAGACTGGCTGTTTTTCTACTTGAGTTGAGCTAGCTAGTTAGAAAATAGAACAAATGTAATTACAGCTTGTCAAGAAAATCAAGCGACTTTCTCTGTATTCGAACTGACAGTGACAGCTCTATGAACCGTATTTGTTCAGGTAGTTGGAGGTGTCATTCTATCCACCTGTTCTATGGCTACATATAAAGGTGAGTTATTACTACAGGAGAGTGCTGCCATAGTGATTGCACTACATTAAAAAAATACCAAAGGTGGACACTTCCTACATCAACATTTTACCACTTCACATGACAAAATTTAATTGTTTCATGTAAGTGAACTCAAGACATTTAACTGATATTAAAAAACCTAACCTGTGATGTTGAAATTAATCGTTAGTCTTAAAGTTCTAAACAGGTATTAAGATGCTGGTAACTAAGTGATTTGTAATTCCTAACTTTTACAATTACACAAATTTGAACTGAGTATGTTAAATACATTCAGTTGACAGAAGAGCTGTAATTCACAGCGGCAATATTTATGTAGATATCAAAAAGGGGAATACATAACATCACAAAATAAATCAAATATACATCCTACCTAAAATTAGAGTTCTCCAGTACAACACATGTTGTACAACAAACCCTGCCATTTTGTTTAAATTAAAAGGACAAAAATGGGATGCTCAAAGAATCATAATTTTGTTTTGTTTATAAAATTTATTTGTGTATAAAATTGGTAGCATATTGAACCTCGAATTGTTTTACCAGTGTCATACGTCTAGTAAATGAATTGCCCGAAGTATATCATGCATATTTATGTAATTTTTTTAATCTACCTGACAAACAAAAAGTACCCTTTGTACATTCCTATTATACTTACTGCATTATGCAAGGTAAATTGATTTTTTTTTTATAGATTGCCAATTCTATTTTAAATTTCTTTCAAGAAAGTTGTATCTCACTATTAAAGTTCTAGTACAAAAGTTTTCAAACTGCACTGTAGGTCACAGTCAGGGGAAAAGCTCCACAATAGAATTTACTTTGAAGAGCGCTTCCAAGATGGCTGCCATTGTAGTCCTGCCAAGGAAAGGGCAGGCTTTGGTCTTCTAGCTCAATAGGATTAAATCTCAGTCAAAACATTAGTATACACACTGAAAAGATTAAACCAGGTGGAACTGGGTAGACTGACTACACTCAATGGCTGCCTTTGTCATGAGCAAAATGCAATGGCCTTTATTACATGAAAGCAGATCACTGAAGGGGCTGGAGTCCATTAGCTTTGCGTGCAGGGTTTTTTGTACTGCGATTACCAATGTTGCTTATTTGCAGGGTAATCATTGAGATTGACAGCACTGCCAACACTGTCATGTCACGGCTTTTCGAATGAAAAAAAAAAAAAAAAAATCTGCTGCAAATAGGACTACATAAAATATTTTCCTTGCATAGGGTGATGCATTTTCCACCCATGTCCTAACATTACAAATCATCATCCACTAGGATGAATGTCATTACATCGAAAACCTCTTTTTTCTCCATTACACTACATGTACATAAGCATACTGATGCTAATACAGTTGAGAAATTTGGTATATTCACTGTACACTCAGGTTTCTAATAAACACTGGGATCTGGACACTCAGGGCTTCTGGAATATCCACAGGTCTGTACACATAGGTTAATGGCATATCCAAGGATCTGTACACTTAGCTTTATGGTATATCCAAGAATCTGTACACTTAGGTTTATGGCATATCCAAGAATCTGTACACTTAGGTTTATGGCATATCCAAGGATCTGTACACTTAGGTTTATGGCATATCCAAGAATCTGTACACTTAGGTTTATGGCATATCAAAGAATCTGTACACTTAGGTTAATGGCATAACAAAGAATCTGTACACTTAAGTTAATGGCATAACAAAGAATCTGTACACTTAGGTTAATGGCATAACAAAGAATCTGTACAC
>JAVFBW010120964.1:0-14879 GCA_034783835.1 Mopalia ciliata
GGGTTTCAACCTACAAAATTTTCTGAACAGGTATATGTTTTAACTAAGAAAGTGTTATCCCAAAATAACGAAAATACTGTTAAGACACAAAAATTATTCAATACACGTGGCTCTTTAGCAATAGAGCCTCGCTGATAGGCCTAGGTCCCACGAGTTTGGGTGTATACTGCCAATAAAAATCCAGCATATGAGACTAGGCCAGAACACAACTAAGCAGCAAAATGACGCAAGGTATATAGATATACCATGTGTTCGGATGACTGTCCCTTGCACTTACAGAAGCTCTAACATATGGAGTGCATATTTGCTACATTTAGATATGATCTCAAAGCACCACACAGAGATAGATTATAAATAAAACATTTACTATGTTTTTATGGAGAAATATGACCTATCTTTATTACTTTTTAAACTACTCCCAAACGTTGCAGAGAGAGGGGACTGAGCTGGACAATGATAATTGGCATGGCCTTCCCTCCTCCTCATACAACAACGTTGGGCTATTTCAATACCTTAAGTGCCTCTGCATATCTCTATATCCAATATGCGCGTATTGGTTTCCACTCCTGTATTGATATGCAAGTTTGTGTATTTATAAAATCAATACGACATTCACAAATATTGCTGAAGAAAATTATAAGTACACCAGATAAAAAACTACGTTAGACAATTTATTAATATTCATAGAAACGTCAGAGAGACATACAAATATAATTGATTTAAAGTCTTATTATTCAGCTATTCTGTGCCAGTCTGATTCAGTCTGGGACCTGTCAGGAATTGTCACACATGTAGCTCGGAATTGTGAACAGCATATTCCACATGACATATATATTGTCTGCCACAGGGTTTGACATGGCAATCAGATTGCTACGTCGTTGAACTACAACACTCTTAAATGGCACATATAAGACGAAGAATGAGTATAATTTTACAATAGTGCTAGTTTTTGTGAAGCTTCTGGATTTTCTGTCACTGGCGTAGCACTATACTGTATGCCCTATAGCCAAAAGACTTCTACACGGTCTTAAACACACCTAAAAATCAATGAAACGCAAATAATTAAGGAACTTTCAATACTCTCTAATCGCTCTAGTTTCCCCCGCACGCTCTCTGAAATATTCCATGGAAACAAAAGTCAAGATTTGGAATCCTTTTATTATTTTTGATTAAAGTTTCCATTATGTAAATATCAGGACCATTTATCATTTTAATGGCCCATGAAGTGAAATATGAGATGGAATATTCTCTTTTCTTTTCTCATTAATAAAGACAATTAGAGAACGGCCCAATAACAACTGACGTATCGACTTAGGTCTCTTAGCGCAATTTGGCTCTGAATTAGACCATTGAACATTAAGCAAATTATATTTCTGATTTTTGAATATATTTACACTATTTGTATTTTATACGTCTGTCCTTGGGATTTATGGTGCAAGAAGGATTGTTTTTTCTATTCACCAGAGATTATTATATGCAAAGTGACAAGTCCAACGTATCGATGGACATGTGCTAGAACTGTGTGAATGTTGGTTGGTGACTATTATTTAACCAATGAGGACCTATGACTCGGACATTGATTTCATCCACTGTGTGCGACATACTTTATAAAAATGATAATAACATACACCAATATAATTAATAACAAGGCAGAAACGTGCTATGCAACCTGTTTAGGAAATTATACGATATAAATGTATGTGACGCTCTATGGCTAAGTTGTCAATTGTGTTGAACGTGACACTTCGTGTAAATGTGGTTTTGATTTATGAAAATTTATTTTATCCAATAATGTCAAAGTTTTATACCAGAATGTATCAACTGACATGCAATATGATGACCATGTAGTTTTACTGAGTGTTGTTTTGAGTGGGTTTGTCGAAGATTCAAACATTTCCTCAGCTCAGAGAATAGCGATAACGTTTATCTTTCTTACATGGCTACATTCTTTGAGGGTGGCGTGGTGGTGGCACGCCAGTTAATTGACTTGCCTCTCCACCCACCTCTCGTGAAAACACGTATACACATCTCTTTATCTCGATGATAAAAAAGGCTCTATTTCCACAACTGTTGTTCAAGATTGTTAAAAATGTGTCGACACTCACTTGCAACAGTACATATTACAACAATATAGACCGTTAATTGATCAATGACAAAGACTATACATGCACTATCTCCCCCCCCCCCCTCCCCCCCTCCAAAAAAAAAAAAGAACAAACAAAAACACACTCACAGACCATGCGACCATCAGGTAACGTTAACAGTTGCTCTACCCAATGTTAACTTTCGCAAACAAAACATGCTTGACGACAGTCTGAGTCATCGCTTCTGTGTCTCTTGATGGGATATAGTTGCCAGATTCAGACTTCAGTTTTACACAAACTAGTCGTGAAACGGATAACTAGTGGATAACACAATGGGGGTTTTGTTTGTGTTGGGAAATCTTGGTTACACACCATTTGAAGACACTATTCCAGCTTGACAACTGCCCTTAACCCAATCAATCACATGGCACTATATAACGTAACTTCACTTCCTGAGACACTCCTTAAATGATCGGGAAATTAATGAGCTCTAGATTTGATCAATCGTACTGTCTGAGAGAACCAGATTGATCTATATAGACCTGTCCATAGAGTAGCCCTTTCAATACAATAAAATAATGCATAACGTTATAGAAATTAACAAAAAATATCCCCAATACCTGCCACCGATTCTTACCAGTTCATACGTATTCGCAACATTGTCCTAAGAAGAAGTATAGTTGGTAAAAATTCGGGACTCATTCTGTTGTGAACCTCTGTAGCTCAGTCGGTTAAATTTTGGAACTGTAAGCCCAAAGTCCCGGGTTCGAATACCGGTGGAGGCAAGCACATGTTTCTCTCTTCCTTTATTCAAAATATATATTTGGTTGATGTGAACGCGGGAACAGGAGAAAAATATATTTAGCATTTTTACAAAGATTTTTCTGATAGCTGTCTTTCTGAGGTTTGAGATTACACATGTATGACGTGATGAAGACATTTGTCACTTTATTGTCTAATATTAAATGATTGCAGTTGTCTATGGGATGCAAATTCGATACTTCCTCCGGGATCCGGAACCAGGACCTTATAAGATCGCCGGCCAATTTTTTTTCTGATTTTATTACAGGGAATTTGACAGGGTGCCATTCTAGTAAATCAAATAATATATGTCTGAAAAAAAATCTGCTATTTTGTATTGCTTTGGAATTACAAGCAAGCGCTTCTTTGAGAACACTCTAAAAATTTTAAACGGTGGTTTTCGCGTGTGTAAACATGACCAGAAATCGATGTTTTCAAATGGCGTGACATTAACCAAGAACTCTGTTTAACTTAAACATTGTTTCCAACGACGCTGAAGGATGATGAAGGGGTAAATGATGTGTTTGTAATGTACAAAAGGCTACAAACCATAACAATAAATGAATGGTGTGTTGACACGTTTGTTTAATTAATTAAAGCTAGAATAAAAGAAATTTAATAGCAAAGGACATTTACTAAGTTCTATTCTGTAGGGACCAGTTTGGTGTTCCTCGGGTTCTGTGTTGAATCGTTCATAGGAGGCAAAATGCAAATTTGTATTCTTATTGGACTATTTTACAAGTGTGAACATCGTCTTCGTTGGATATAGCCTATTGTAATAGAATTACCATTCTCATTTACAGTGGGTGTCTCGTGTTGTTTATATGCAGATATTCTAACAATAATTTATGTGTGTAAGGAGAGTGTGTTAAATTGAATAATGGACCACAGTAACCATGATAAATGAAATGGGCGGACAGGAAATAGTATTAGCCCTAAACTACACTGTTAACAATATAACCAGATGTAAACCTACATCTACGAGCCACCATAAATTGATAGAAAAGCTGGGTCTAATAACCGTTGCTCTAATTAAATAAATAAACAATTGGACCCGCATATTTGCTACTTTTGGATAATGTACGGCCACAAGGTTAGTTATTACATTAATTAGCAACCGTAAATAAACACTTTTAACTTGACTTACATGCTAGTACTGGATACCATGGCTTACACCATGAACACATATACTTAATATGCAACACTGTTTCTGGGTTCAACTCATTGTCGTACCAAATGTATATAAGTCGATCTGGTTTCAGCCCCGGAAATATTGTTTGGTGTAACCCAGCTTAGAAGTAACTATTGGGCCTAACTCATATTTCGATTTGGAAACTGGACATACCCAATGTCAACACGTCTTGTCCAGAAGGAGTAGCCAGTCTTAGTTTGTTTAATAGATTTTTGTGGTATAGCAATCATGTCAAATAAAATTAATGAGATTGGATGCCAGAATAGTGTTTGACAAAATATACTGAAAATAATCTAGTACACTGTATATTGACTGATAAGAACAAGGAGATATTCGAGGAGTAGCAGTGGGACAATCTGTGACCAGGACAGTTGAATCCTCGTCAATGAACCTTTTTAGGCTCCAGATATAAAGGGGATCGAGTCTTCAGGTTTTGGGGGTCGCGGCCAATTTCAACGAGCTTTCTATTCGGTTTTGTACCAATTGCCTGCAATACATAGTCGCCATAGAACTGACATATTCCTGCATCGGAAGAAAAGGATAAAGGATTTTACTGATAATTAATGATTAGATGTCCATTGAAGCTAGCACCCACAAAACAGATGATTCGAACCAATGATACGAATACTGTTTGGTGTAACCCAGCTTAGAAGTCACTATTGGGCATAACTCATATTTAGGTTTCCTATTTAGGTTGGAGTTGCTGTTGACCGTTACTAACATTAGTTGGGAATGAAAATTTTATAATACACGTATGGACAAGCGATGAACTTAGTCAATCAATCATTAATCAATCAATCAATCAATAAATCAACCAAGCAGTCAATCAATCAATCAATCAGCAAGCCACCAGCCAACTAAGAAGTCAAACAACCAATCATTCAATTCGTTTGCACCATTGTTGCTGTTGGACAAAAGGTTTGAAAGTAACATCAAATATGTTATCGTCAAAAGCCAACGATTTTTTAACAAATGTATTATATTCATATATCGAATGATCCTTTATTTGATAAGACTATAATTAGAAAACTCTTAGCAGCCCCATGTTGTCATTGTCAGTTGCATTTAGTAACAATACTACAATTACTGTTACTAAATCCTATCACGGCAAAGTTTAACGCCGTTTGTAGATATGCCCATAACAAGGCGTTGCGTATCTCTATGAGCATAGCTGTCTTGCTTTTCTTTTCCAAGGGACGGCACCAATTTCTACAACTGATATGTAACTTCTTGGCTGTGTAAATATGTGACTTGCGGTATAACAAGTCGTAGCTTATCGGTGTATGCATAGCTGTCTTGCTTTCCTTTCCCACCAGACGGCACCGGTTTCTGCAACTGATGTTTTACTTATTGTCTCTGTCGATACATTGATCAACACAGCCATAAAGCGTAAAATTATCGTACGACATAATTTCGTCTTGTTTAACTATAGGCGTAAAAATATCGTACGATATTTTGGTGTCTTTATTGTCGTACTACATTTAGTGAAAGTGGCCCATTGACACCACTCTGTTTTATAGATGATATTCAGTTTAGGTGCAAAAGTAACATATTTCTAAAAGATCGGAACAGCTGATCTAGTTACTTTGCAAGTAACTTTGACATGGCATGCATACATCATAGGTGCACGTTTGATATAAATCGATTCTCATCATTGTCAATGCGTAAAGGTAATCAATCAACAACAGTCAGGTCAAGTCTTGAATCTTCCCTTAATGAAATCGATACTTCTATCCGTTGAGTTGATTTGATAAATTTTGTAACCTAACATGCTTTTGGGATGTCTGTTTTGCGTTTACGAGAAGTAAAAAAGTAGTATACGACTATGGTTGGTTTTATCATATCATGAACCGTTAATAATATAAATGTGTAGTATTTACTTTCATGCTGACCAAAGTTTCGGTAAAACTAAGCAATGCATTCCAGTTTTATGATTGTCATGCCCTTTTTGAGAACAAGAAAGATATAGTGGCATGTCTTTGCTCAATCGTCTGAGATGCTACGGATTTTTTTATTATCAACATGCAACCTGAATGCATTTTTTCATCGAGTTTTTAGAATCTGGATCAGAGAGTCATGTTTCATTTAGAGGTATAGGCTAAAAGAACTAATTTCTAAACAGAATTACTTGATATCCACATAAACGGTTGGTAGAAATGCGAAGACCAAGCGATTTAAAGTTGTTATAATTCAGGAAATCTGTTTCTGTCAGTTATTTTGAGAGAATTAGCGGACAACATAATGTGACACGAGTAACAACTCGACGTGAGCCATTACCCACCGGGTCTCTCGACCGAGAACCTGTTCTAGTTGACCTCGAACAAGCAACAGAATTCCATTGACTGACCGGTGATTGTTTTTATGTGGACTGAGCTTTGTTCAGAGAGCAATACATCAGTTGATACTGTCAGAATAATACTGCACCCACCGACAAAGTGTGAAAATAAAATAATTGCTACTATGTTAAAAATTGATTATATTTCCACGGTGACCTTTTGCAGAACGGCCCATCCATTTCTGTAGCTTTACTAACGAGAAATTGACAGACAAAGATCGAGTGTATCAATTAAACAAAGCCGCTTATTTGGCCAAACAATTAGTTTCAGCTCAAAGTAAAATATTATCTCATTTTGAACCAATGATGACTTTAAGGTCTCTTGATATATGGTATTGTCATTATTGCAAAATTACCTTCACTTTTGACACAACGTTTTATTAAAAAAAAAAAATTATCGGCTATTAAATCCTACATTTTGTTTGGTTCACACTATTAATATTTTCAAATCTTGCATTGGAAGGACGAATAAGGGTTTCCTGAAGTTTTTAACTGCATTTTATCATTATTTGTATCTAAAAATATCAATTATATAATATTGCTTTATTTAACGACTAGAAAGTATATAGTTTTTGTGGCCGCTCGGATTTTAACAATTCATCAGAGATCAAGATAGGTTATTGAAGAAAGTGATCAAATAGGTCACAAACGCTTTTTACTCATATTGTTATTATATTAAAAGCAAGGAAAGCTAGCAGCTTAAGTTTAGAGCAGCATCTGCGTTCTTAAATGAAAGAGATCTGATATTTTATTCTACTCGAAGGCTTCGTCAATTCCAGCTTGATAGTTTCAACTTATCTGAAAAGGTTCACTGTGTGTGGAAACAAAGACGTCATTCTTGTGACATTTACTCCCGATCTAAACTGTATGCTGCTAGTTCAATATCATACAAATCTAAAGGTTGTGGAAGGACCAATTCAATTTTTAGTCTCACTCGCCATTGACAAATGTCACGAAGATATCCAACAGGCCACCGCGCATGCAGAACCTCTCGTTAAACACATGTTTTGCTATTCTTGGAAACAGCGAAACACTAAAAAACCTGGAGTACAGTTTATGCAGAGCCATAGAGGTTGGTACTCAAAAACCTAATATAGAAGAAAGAGTGATTATTTACCTGAATGCATACCAACATATACAAGTGGTAGTTATTCATACAAAAAGCACAGTTCAGATGATGGGATAGTGATTTTAACTGACTGTTCACAATTGTTAATACACTATCCCATGTTGATATATATTTATATAAACAATGATCCTTTTGGGGTTTTTTGTCAGCTCTAGACTGACCACTGGACATTTTTCAGTACCCATACAATGCCACGTGGTCATGTTTTCGGGGTGTCTCAATAATCGGACATGTAAAGAATTTACATTTATACAGTTTATTTGAATTGGTAGTATTATAACGATGATCTTTGTTTGTGACATTGTTTAAAAATAGAGATTGTCTTCCTTTAGTGATATAGAATTGCAATGTTTCGACTGAAAATCTTCTTCATACCATTATTTTAGAACAGTTAACATTTTTTCCAATAAATTAATCCCCTTGGAATCTATCCAATTCTTTAAATTCTGAAAAATACTATACCTTTTGACAAGAAACATTTTGAATTGGATGGTGTTCAGTAAAAATTATTCTGGATTTTTTGTAAAACTGGTAGCCTGTCCACATGCTAATAGCCCAGGAACAGGGTGCCAGTTAACATGAGGAGTTACGGTCCTCGAGTTGAAAAGGCAGGTTCAGTTGATGACGATACTCGATATTAAGGAAATAGGACTAGGCTGTTGGCTAAAGAATCTCAGATTTAGAAAATGGATATTTGTCCCTACTTTGAAAACCCGATAAAGACATTTACTTGTCATTAACAGATAAGTGTCCGATGAATAACGTCTGGTGACTGTTGACCGATACCCAAGTCCTCTTTCAAGGTAAACTAAAATTACTGTGTCAACCAACAGTTGACAAAGTGTGGAATTAAACGGAACCGTATCTCAATTATAATGAATTATTTATTACGTGACCTTTAACTGTTCAATTCGTCAATTTACTTCGTTTAAACGACCAGCTGGTTTTCTAGGTGATATATCAATAAGATAATGTCGAATCTCGATGGAGGGAAGCACAGTTTTCATTCTCTACAATAACAACACGATAATGTCACATCATGTTTTTAAAATAAAAAAGTCATCCAACAGAATTCCTCTACATAACTTTGATATACCTTTAACAAACACGCAACGACCCGCGGCGGTGGCTTAGTGATTATCGAGTGGACTTATTAGTTTCATTTCGATGCATCGTTCACGGGATCGAGTCGGCGAGTAACACAATGTGGCGCCGCTAATCGTGGGGGTGGTTTTTACGGGGTTTCCTCTCGGTTTTCCACAGCCAATGGGCAAGGAACAGTGTGAATTAGACAGCCCGTAGTCATATAAGTGAAATTACCTCGATAAACAAACACATAAATACACACCAGTTCGAATGCAAAATGATTTTGGCATCAAACGCCAGGACCATGCATTCTTTTGTTTTCTACTAATATGCAGGGAAAGGATTCAATTCCATTCCATGCTATATTTTGGGAAAAATCTAAACAGACAGAATTAGTCAATACTGTTGTTAAATCAGAGAATGGGTGTTATACCTATCGAACCTTTTTAGCTTTATACAAAAGACGTTTGTGTATATTCTGGTCAATGCCACCTTTCTGTAAAAAAATTATTAACCTTCTATTAGTCAACCCTCTCTATCAACACTAGAAAAGATATTTGTATGTTTTTTTTTATGCTCATAGGCCAGATGGCTTAAAGCCATAATTAAACTCATACATATCAACTTAGAGGTATATAAAATGAGATTTAAAATTGAATATTCTCTTTTTGAATTAAGTGGTAAAGATAATAAGATAATATTCCAATAGTTACTGACTAGTTACTTGGAAGTATAATTCAACCAAGCACCATTCTTATATCAGTCACGTGATCGAATTAAAAAAAAAGTGTTTTATGGACCGAGACAATTTCGAAAGCTTCTAGGTTCAAATTAAGCTTAAATTTTTTCGCATTTAAGAATTTTCGTTTCTATGAACAGATTTTATATTGGGTAAGGCTGATTGTGAAAGTGATCCAAATATACTCTCCAAAAAACGAAACGCAACATTAATTTTTTTTTTTATACAAATAAGAATTTTCAACATCATTTTAAATACAGAAATAAGCATCACATTACATTGAAATTAAGCACACTAGTTGTTCAGATTTTGAAGTTCATTAAAGTGTCAAAATTTATCACATTACAGTCCATAGCGCTCAGATGACGTCAATGCAAAGTCAATGTCTGCTGTACCCACCATTAACCTATAACACAGCACGGATACATGCACTTAATGCAAATCCCGAGATTGACGCATATTTTCGCCACTTGGCTTTCGTATTCAATTAACCCAGTGGACGACTGCATTCAAAATACAGGCACAGTCTAAAGTAAATAAAGCTTGTAATAGCTATCAACCATTGATAATGTTTCAAACGGAAAGTTTATATCTGAAGTATGCAGACAAAAAGCACTATACTGGTGCTTTCAGATTAACAAACACTGCAATTAAGATATGCATTGCGCAGATATGATTTCCATTTCAAACCGTATTATACACATGATTCACTTTTGAATTCAATATATGCTTAATACTGCTTCACTTGTTTTTGCGGGCTAATTAGCTCATAGTGAAGAAATTTTTAGATGTAAATGTGAGCCTTCATGTGTGCTGACATGAAAGGCATATACTGCCTATATATATTGCATACATAAAGATATCATAAACATCACGCAAAACCTTAAAGGGGAAGACCACCCAAAAACCATATTCTATAAATAAGTAAAACTGTTTGTGTGTAATACAATACGTTAATTTCCATTTTCATAATCTTATCGTAACTCTGGTTATTATTCATTAAAGAGGATCACAAGGCCCTGTTGAGTCATCAAATCCTGTGCTGCTAAGTTTTCCTGAACTCTGGTTGGTCAGCCAATTTTGAACTATCCAATGAAAGATCAGTGAAGTCTGCTGTACACAGGATTTGATGACTCAACTGGTTCTTATGATCCTTTTTAATGGATGATAACCAGAGTTACGATCACATTATGAAAATGGAAATTAATGTATTGTATTGTATTGTATCGAGACACCCTCTTCTTGATTTCTGGCTAATAATTTGCCTGTTAATAAACCGTACTTACAACATTAACTCCATAGTGTATATGAAGTGCTGTAGACAGGCCTGTATATGTCCATAGTAAATGTAACTCTAAGGATTTCAGTGGGAGAAGAAGAACAGCAGTAACAATGAAGATGAGGGGCAGAATAAGCCAGTTCAGCAGTTCACAGGTGGTATCACTCATTTGGGCTACTATGAGGTGACACTGAAAAAGAAAATCAGATAATTAATAATTTACCCAGTTATTTCGCTAGCAGCTGGATTTATTTGATGGCTGTTGAACTCGTTGAAGTGCAGACCACTAACCAGACCTGCCAACCCTGAAATGTTTGTTTGATTAGGGTTTAACATCGTACTCAAGGGTATTTCACTTATACAACAATGGATTATCCACTTCACACTGCTCCTTGCCAAATGGAAAACAGGATGAAACCTCAGAAAAACCATCCCAACGATTGCCAGAGCCACACCATGTGACTCACTCATATACCTGGTGGTCGACAGGTGGACTCGATTTTGTGAATGGCGCATCAGAGTAGAGTCAGTAAGTGCACACACTACAGTTAAGCCACAGCCACAGACCTCCAGCCCTGGACTAAAATTATGTGCCAGAAAATTAGGAGTATTTTCTTACCTTTATGTTTATTTTTGTATTACAGCTTTGTTTGTTTATTTGATAGGTGTTTAACGTCGTACTCAAGGGTATTTCAACTTAGAATTGAATTTTCAGTTCTGTGTGTTTTTATGTAATGTTGGTATACCAACCCAAATTTTGCATACACAATACTGTGGATATAGTCAGGTCTGACTACAGTACAAGCTTCTGCTGGGAATTGCCAGCCCAGCACCAGGATTGTTTGTTTGATTAGAGTTTAATGTCATACGCAAGGGTTTTTCAATTATATGAGGACAGATTGTTCCTTGCTTAAATATGGTGGAAATCCTAAAGACAGCTTGTTAAATGTCGGAAAACAGGTTAAGGCATTGTCAAATTGTTAAAAGGGTATTTGATCAACAGCTGGGGATCTGTCAATTTATTCTAAAAGTACTCAGTCACATCAATAAATGACTACTTACTGTAATATTGGAGAATACTGTACCCGTGGCCCAGTAAAAGAGACGCGGCTGGTTTTCTAAGATCCTGAACTTAGAGAACTGAGCCCATGTGAGCATGAGGACAAAGAGCAGGAATACAGACACCAGGGGCCTCATGGCCCCATAGAAACCTCTCATCTTACCCGTCTTCTTCTGGTAAGACCTGTCAACATTCACAATACATTGATTAATTGATTTATTAATTAGAAATTGTATGTACAGACTTACAAATTATTGAAAACTGGTGCTGTCAAAACAAAATGTTTTTGAATTTCTCTAAATCAAATGTTATGCTAATTTCTACCAATCGCAAAAATTAAGACAGACACATCATTAAAAGTAAATATCTCAAACTACACATTGGCCCATGTCCATTCTGATAGGATTCTTGGTCTAGTTGTCACTAGCACAACCAAGATGTAAAGCATTTCCATAAAGTTAGAAACTTGTTTTTTCTCCAGTGCTACTGTAAGTAAAGACATTATTGCTACTCTTCAAACAAACTGCCCATAGCCAGAGTTTGTTTGTTTGATTAGAGTTTAACGTCATACTCAAGGGAATTTCACTTATATGATGATGGATTGTCCACTTCACACTGTACACAGCCTTATTATGGTGGAAAACCGGGAGGAAATCTTGTAAAAACCACCCTGCGATTGCCGGAGTCACAACATGTGACTTGCTCATATAGTTTACGTTGTGCTTAAATGGTATTTCATTTATATGAGGCTGTGTTTTCCAACAATAATTGCACAACCAAGCCTTTCCATAATGTTAGAAAGTTATTTTACCTCCAGTGCTGCTGTAAGTAAAGACAGCATTGCTACTCTTCAAACAAACTGCCCCTAGCCAGAGTTTGTTTGTTTGATTAGGGTTTAACGACGTACTGAAGGGTTGTTCACTTATATGACAGGTTGTCCACTTCACATTGCACCTAGCCTTATAACAGTGGAAAAACGAGAGGAAACCTAGTAAAAACCACCACTGCAATTGCCGGAACATGTGATCCACTCATATATCTGATCGTCGACAGGCGGACTTGATCCGGTAAACGGTATATTGAATCAGGTTCAGCTTAGTAAGCGCACTTGCTACCAATAAGCCACGGCAACGGGCCAACCCCCTAGCCAGAGAGCAAGTAAATTTGAAGATGTAGTTACCCTTGTCAACATCCAGTTGTTAGAAACCTTTACAACAATACACATGATACAGAATAGCTGAAATCTGTTATTGACTTGCTGTGTCAAAACACTGAACATTTTAAATTAATTATATTTACCAATATAGATTCCAAAATGTCGGTGGAAATGTTAACCCAATAAATCCAACTGAAAACAAACAGATGAGAAATTCATAATTTCTACCAGATTTCTTTGGCCTTAAAAATATTAAGGAAATGATTTTTTTTGACTTCCCCAAAGACTGGAGTATTCCTGGTGGTTTTAAATTTAATTTCAGAGAATTTATTTTATTGCATAATGTTTTGTTACTCATTATTTCACAGTATTAAGCAGTATTTTAAAGCATAGCATTGATTACTATTTTTCAATATTTATTGCTATTTTGTTGTAATTTCAAAGTATTAATTTATATTTCACATTACTTTACAGTATTCACTGGTAATTGATAGTACATGTATCATTTATTTTTATTTTACAGTATAAATTGGTATTTTACAGCATTTGTTTTTTCAGTGTATTTATTTGTATTCTAAAGGATATATTGGTACAAGTGTAATTTGAATCTCTTATGGTCTTTATAGTCGGACATTTACTTACTCAAGTGCTTTTCATGTCACTGTCAAGTTCACTAGACAAGAAGATTCTGTTTTTGTTTGTTTGATCGATAAGCTAAATGCTTGCTTTAAGTCATTTTCTGCACAAAAAAATATTGTTCGTTTGTTTGGTGTTTAACATTGTACTCAATGGTATTTCACATATATGACGACATGTCAGTCCAATGGGTGAAGGAGACCACCCTTGACACCACTGGCAACAAACAAAGACAGGACGGGACAAATACAGGACGACAACAACAGGACGAAATACAGACACCACACATATATCAGCTTCCTGTTCCCCTTTAGCTCTTGAGAGCACCAGGGCAACATGAAGCTCCCTCCAGCCACCCGTGAAAAACCGAGAGGAAACCTCGTAAAAACCAACTCTGCTATTGCGAGAGCCACATCACGAAGAAACCAGCCTCGACAGTTCATTTCGAGGACTTTTTTATATGTACATATTACTAGCTACCTAAGTAACTTACGGTAACATAAAATCTCAAAGGCTTCTCCAGAACTCAAGTTTATTACAGGAAGGGTAAATTTCCAAATTTTATATGTTCCTAGAAACGTCATCAAATAAACTATTGTCATTCCCTGCAACATAAAAAAGACAATATAGTTGCGAGATAATGAATGAGCATCTTATGCTTCGCAAATTAAACCAATCTACTCTTTTCGAGGCAACACCAGTCATTTTAGATTGTTCATTTGATCAGGGTTTAACATCATACTTAAGGTTGTTTAACTCATATGATGGCATGTCAGACCAATGGGTGATGGAAACACCCTCAATTTCACTGGTAACCAAAACAGACAAGTTGGGGCAAATAGTTGTTTAATACCTACTGTTTTGTACGTCTATAAACAAAAAATTTTAGAAAAAGCCCCACAAAAATCCCACCTGCCTAGCCCAATTTTTTTCATGATGTTAGAGGAAATAGAGGTAATCAGACTATACAGCAGTAATACACTAAGACAATACATGATGAGGATTGACCATTTTTTTTACGACGTGGCTAAGGGTATATAACTTATATGAAGGCCAGTTATTCCAACAATAATTGACACTAGCACAACCTAGATGTGAAGCATTTTCATAATGTAGAAAATTCAATTTCCTCCAGTGCTAAGTAAAGACAACATTGCTACTCTCCAACTCTCCAAATAAACTGCCCTTAGCCAGAGGGCCAAAGACAATAGATTGTTTGTTTGTTTGATTGGGGTTTAGCATCATACTAAAGGATATTTCACTTATATGTAACGGATTCTCCACTTCACACGGTGCCTTGCCCTAATACAGTACAAAAACGAGAGGAAACTTCGTAAAAAACACCCCAGCAATAGCCAGAGGCGCATCTTGTGACTCACTCA
>JAVFBW010120975.1:0-14878 GCA_034783835.1 Mopalia ciliata
GCTTTCTCTCAGGTTGTGCCGATGGAAGGGCCCATACAGTTTCCATGTCACATTCGGACTCACTGGAAGTCCCAGGCCGTGATTGTGAGGTTGATGACTTGAATTGAGTATAATAAGGAAACAAAAGTACACAGGCGTTTGTCACAATTAAAAACTGAGCTGGATTCAATAAAAGAAAAGAACAATGCGATAGGACTTTTAACACTTTCATCACTGCACTTCTACCCCCGTATTTCATCGACCAGCCTTATGTAAGTAATTGCTTTACTCTTTGTATTTGGTCTAGAGATTTTCCGGTTGTTTCTTCATTTTTTTCCTATAACACTCTTTTCGCCATGTAAAATCAAGCAAATGTAATTTGTCTATTACTTATCTTTCTCTTCACTTATTTGATTGATAGAAATTGATTTAAAATTAGAACAAATTAGTGGCTTATCAAACGTCTGTAGGTTATACAAAGATTACCATTCAATGGCTTGGTCAAAATGTAATCATTTGATCAGTCTGAAATTAATATAAATATTCGACAAGATAACAATATTGTGTTTCACTTACTCTCTAGATTGATACAACGCAATGAATTCGATATGCACAGAAAACCATCTGAACTTTGCAGTTAACAGTTGTGCCAGGGATAGAACACTGAACACGAAAAATAATCAAATTGAATACACATGCAAAAATGCTTAGGGTGTGAAATGTTATCTACTTTTTAAAAATGTAAATTTAAATATTAATATTCAGGATCAACAATAATTATTTACGACCAGCGGATTATTAACGATTTGATTGTTGTCACTTATCTTTGGCCTTAGCTAAACCAATAGATCCGCGTGAAGATGTTCTTGAATGCTGCGCACACATACCATATTCAATCTCATACTCCCGATATACTGGATGTCATCAGCTGCTAGCGCTTCATTAGATTTGCTAGCCTTCTTCATTTATCCAGCTCAGCTTACGGGATAATAAATGCGACCAATTGACCAGCAATTGTGAAGCGCTATTATCCTGACTCTCAATCTCTTTAGCTTATATATCCATTGGTTGATTTTCTATTTCCTTGTAATAGCCGTTTCATGTATTCTTCATCCATACTGAATGTCTGGTCTGTTACAATTTTATTACATCCTATCTAGACCTTTAATATAATGGACATTACCTTCTCTCGAGATGACTGTAGGTAACCTCCAACAACTCGATCCGAGATTACGGTCGATTTCGAAGTTTGTTTGGGAGTTTGTCTAGAACATGAGATTTTTATCGGTTGTAATTAATAGACAGCTTTGTGGCAGGGTGATTAATATTTATAATATATTTTAATATATTTTGGTGTGTTGAAATAATAAATGTTACTAGCTAAGTTTTGTGCAGTGTTCCTTGGGCTCTCATATCTAATAGCTAAAACAAAGTAGATCTTCTTTGTATTGTGTGCTATGGCCGACTTGTCCTGTCATTGTTTGGTGCCTGTGGTGTCGAGGATGGTTTTCGTCACACATCGGGCTGTCACGTCTTTATATAAGTAAAATAACCTTAATTCCGGCGTTAACCACCAATCGAACACACACACATCAACACTTACCCTTTTTGGAAACCAAGGACGAATATGTAGAAAGGTGTTCCAGTAACACACGGGTGACAACTGAGCTGAAGACGTTACGAAACAACACCAATGTGATAACGAAATTAACCCATTCATTCATAATTCATACCTCCACTCCCGTGTTTTATCAAGAACATTCAATTGACAGACTACCTTCAACAATTGTACTTCTCTTTAAAACGTGACTGATTCTCGCGCCAATAAGATTTTTTTCAAAAAAAAAAACAAAAACAAACAGACCCTCGATTATCTATCGGTAGTAAAACTACAGGTCCCTTCGATTATCCAATTGAAAAACTCACTTTAGCGACATTTATCTGTTCGTTGTTGAATGTCCGCTACTGACTTAGGGCAAATTCTATGTCATATGTTTATTTGATTGAATAAAGCGATCATATCAATTATAATTGACAGCATGTAAACCATTTGTAGGCTTGTTGAAATCCGTTATTAGGATACAGAAATAATAAATTATTTGATGAGGCTATTTATGGAAAGATATGTAGACGCATAGAACATTTAGCATTGCTTACAAACAAAAAATAGACTTTAATCGATCTGAATCCACCAAAAACCTTAAAAAATGCCCATAAATTGGAAAAACACAGTATTCAGCATGCACCGGTTAGAATAGTAGACGAATTGCGGCTGGTTAAACCAGAAATAGTTTAAGAACACCAAATTAAATGCTTAAATTGACTTTCTCCTGTTAAACGAAATGCCGATTAAAAATAACCTGAATGTGAAATAAGAAATTGTGTTTTCGATGAGAATAAGGTTTGATTAAAGATATGAATATCAAAGAGAATTGAAATCCTGCCTGCCTATTTTTTAAATACGATTGTCTCGAAACCAATAGGATGAGAATCCATATAAATTTTCGGTTGAGTGATGGATTATTACTGACCTGTGCGAGGTATTCGGAGTAAAGTTTGAACAAGTTTACCATCTTAAACATAAATGTGTAACATTCGATTAGATTGCTGAGCGATTTAGATAGCGTTTGATTGCGTTGATTGACCGGTAAAGCAACAAGGGGTCACATTTCTTCATTACACATTTGCAGGGGCGAAAACTACAAAGAAGGAAACAAAAAAACAACTTTAGACATACTGACAACAGCTCGCAAAAGTAATATCCATTCTCACTATATAATTATACCTTAAGGGTTGAACTAAAATAGACATCCACGAGCCTCAGAAACGCCATGCACAAAGATAGACAGCTGTTTTATTGTAGTTGCCTAAAGCATGAGTGATTCGTGTTGTTGCGATGTCAACAGTACGCTGTGATTAATGTATAATTGTCCACCAAAATGATTTTTCACATTTCGTTCGCCAGAAGCCGTCGAATGCTGACTACCAAGCCATTTAAATAAACATTTCAAAATCTATATGGTTTAAAAATATATAAATATAGTTTTAGGATTACATTATTTTCTAAACAAAAACAGGCGGGAACTGTGAATTCTCTTCACACAGCGGACTACAATGTATGTTATCAGTCGATGGGGAAAACGAATGGCATGACGGCGACGGTCGATTATACATCCACTCTACATCCAAGGACTTCCATGTGACTTTCTTGATAATCTGCCTCCAGTGGGGTGGTAGTGGTTACCGTCTCGGTCGAAGTTCCGCTTCAGTTTTTCGGAAGAGGAATATAGTCATATTTATGTAAAGGATAAGTAAATAATTCGTCGTAATATAAGTGCAATTGTCTTAAGTACGGCGAATTTATAGATGTATATTACTAAAAAATATTACCTGCTGTGCTTATCAAGACGGATTTATTACAGAACCTGAAAAATTAACAATTAACTTTTTCACAATATTGTTTTCCTAGTAGTTATGTTATAGAGTTTAAGTCCGTATTTCGTTATATTCTGGTTTACCGAGATTTTTTGACGGACACAGACTGGAAACGGGTAACAAATTTTAAAAAGTTTAAAATAAAATCCATTCTTTTTTTGTTAGCATTGTAGGCTATACTTTTCCTGGATTTAACACACCCATGGTAAAGGTGATCGACTTTGATTGTAATAATTATGATGAAACAAAGAACATTATTTATATCATTTTTCCACTTACTAAATTCGTTACTCCATTCTGCAAGTATGCTGTTGGGGGATCTGTCCTTTTAATGTTAATTAAAGTTATTGGAATGGCAAATTATTTAAAAAGGAAACCTGGAAAATTTATGTAACGCAGATACATCGTAAGTGTTTACCACGTTGTCATTGCTTCAATGAAATGACACAAAATACTACATAGCACAGGAGAAGCTTTGTGATTGGTAAAAGCAGTCCCAAAAAATCGAGAACGTTCTGTGCAGGAATTTGGAAGATGTACAGATGCAGCAACATTAAACTATGTAGTGTTTGATTTTAAATTCGATCGTTATAAGATTTATTCTAAAAATGTGACGATGGAGCTTTAATTCTGAAAGATTAGAATATCAAGGTAGTTCTGGGAAATAGGCCCATAACGGGAATGATAACGAGAGATAATTGTGTTCCAGCTTTCCTTTGACTGTTGAGTACAATAGACTGTACCATTGAAAGCAGAACTAAAACAATCTGTGGCGTTTTACGGTTTGCCAATTCCCTCCATTACAAACAGGTCGATCGAATGGAATTTCAGCGATCCAACAAATGAGCTCTCCTTTTCTCCGGGTTAGACACATTTAGTCTGCGGATTATGATACTAGTCCTCGACTTGACAGACGGTTAAACAGCTGAACACAATTAGCTTCTCAGAATTCCCTTATATAACGGTTTTTAATTATAGTACAAAAAACGGCTAGTTTCGATGGCATATTATTGCAATTGATCGCATCACATTATTTCCATAGATTTAAAGGATATAAGCTGTACTAACAACACTACCAAAGCTAATGTCAACATCGTATTGATATCCATACAGCTCCGCGTTCCTCCATCTAGATTGAACCAATTGACGACGAATAAAGCGTCTACTATAGATCAGTGAGAAGCTAACGAGCAAAAAATCGTTACCAGTCTATGTCATTCAAGACATACCAATCTAGAAGACTAGCTTGTCTGCTAGAATCCTTCGCTTACCAAGCCAGTTGATGGAGGTGGCATTTCTAAAAAAGACAATTCAGTATAGCGATTGCAAACATAAAACATGACAAATGTATTTCTTGCTCCAGCAGGTGTTTACAATGCAGGTGTGTTCATTGCAACGTAATAGTCTGTGTTCTACGCTTTTTTGCAAGTCCAAGAGGATATTACACTGTAAAGTGTGAATACAGTTGATATTGTTTCAGTTAGTTGTTAGTGCCCTGTCAACCCAACTAAGCAATATTTTGGAATCAAAACTTGACTGTGTAATATTTTTATACCACGGAATTCACTAAGAATTTAATCTTTAATGAGTGACTTGGAGATATCAAACTTAATATGAAACTCGAGTTTTAATTTTCATTTATTCTGAGCCTCTGGTAAGGAAAATATGAAAATTACTACTCGAGTTTCATAAATTTGATATCCGTGTCACGAATTTGAGTTTCTATTTATACCATGAGTGCCTTTTTGTTGTAATTTTAATCAGAAATCAATATAAATAGCTTCGCATCGCTGTCGACGGAGATGCGAGAAACTCCCATCGGTATATACACATATGGGTCAATGTATAGAGTCCATCAGAGTGATTATCACCCTCGGAACAGAAAACCATGCCCGTTGAAATGATCACTTGACTGAAATATCAGAGAAAAAAGTACAAAACATTAGTTTTAATTCGAGTCAATATCTAACAATTAGTCGTCATGAATTAACAAAGTATTTTTAAGACATGTGAACAACCAAACAGTGTCGTGGAAAGCCGTGCACTCTTTCAGTACATGAGTACGAAAGCTTGAATTGGATCGAAAGACAAGATGGAAGACGAGGGAAGTTGCAAACGTGCTGTTATAAATAAAGGCGCATTGTTTTAACTGATAAGAGCTGGGATGGCCAAAACTGTCAGTCAGACACGGTTGTTTTGAAATTGTGCAAACTCCATTACAAAATGTAAAATAGAAAAGTCCGCGAAAGTGGTAGCATTTCATTGGTTGAATGGTATCAATGAACAAAAAGTTACCGATCAGACAGTGGGAAAGCTGTATCCAGCATGTGGAGATATGAAACAAACATCACATGACTGTGTTACACCGGAATCTACTTTTTATGGGTAAAATGGGCGTATATCTTTGCCAGGAAGCTAAATTTGTTTTATCATAGATCGCGTCGCGACATAAAGAAATCGATACGCCATAATTTAAACTGCATTACTACGAAACGCATTTCCGTAAATCGTTCAAGAAGGCTTGCCGCTGATCGGTGACTGGTGTAGCGTCATTTATATATGACGTAACTATCTACTACAAGATTAGCGCCAGTTTTGAGTCCCTATTTTGTAGATAGTGTGTCATCGTATCAATGAATCAGTGAAGGTGTCTCAAATTATCTAATTAAACTTCACGTTACTCACATTAATAATATATAATGTATGTCTCGTGAGTTTGGGTGTTAAGGGACATGAGTTGAGTTGTAAGGTATTTATTAACCATAAATAATAATAAATAACACAAAGTGGGAATATCATAAGTGATGGCGGGAGTGAAGACTAGATAGATATGTTCTATCTCAGTATTCATTTCCAGATCGTTTGTAGTGAATTTGCTAACTTTTTTTTATTATGGTAGAAACATTGGCGAATTATATAAAAAGAGTTGCATAAGCACGTGAAAAACATGCATTATTTTGTATGTTGTATCCGAAATCAACAAGCATATAAAGTTGATTGATTTTATTATTTTAGTGACGTTATGAAGCCGTTAAACATAAGCAGGTATAGGAACAACTTCGTGGGTAGTTTTTTCTCAATTCAAAATAAGGCAAGAATTTAAAACGATGACAAATGCACGCGTTTAAGCTTTTTTAAAATCGCTGAATATGATAAGGACAGAAATCCATCAGTAACCATGGATTCGTAATCTAATTTGATATGGTACAATGGTGACATGAATGTGGTGTGTTTAGACAAGGATAGGCTTATTGAAATAGACAGAAAAGTAATGAAAATCAAACAGAATACAGGGTTTAAATTTCACAAACATTCACAAAGCGATCTTAGCTAAAGTTTATCTTAATTGCCATGACGACTAGTGCAGAGGGTATCAGGTTGCCCTGGTAATAAAGATAAACTTAAGTTGATCGCTTTGTGGAACAATACTTTAGATGAACACCACAGGTTAGATTGTAGTCAAAATCCAGAGGCCTTGATTAAGTCAAAAGATCAGTGCAAGAGATCAGAGATCAAACTGATTACGTATGTAGACATAACACACCCCTCGCATAGTCCAAATATAAATGACGTCCTTAGGCGCTTCTATAGTGTTGTGGTCGGCATCGCTTTATTAGATCAGCAATCCTTCCCATTCACCCAGGTCAGATTACGGGTTAATGATTGCGGCCAATTGGCTATCCATCGAGAAGAGCTATTGTCGGGAGACAATTTGTGTACAAAGCTTTCGCCGCCTCGTAGGATAAATGGGCTACTCAAATGCCTCACCTCTGACCTTTCCACATTGGATTTCAATTTCGATATTCTCTTTTACTAAGTTTAATTTATCTATTAAGTATTATAAAGAAACGAAAACAGACAGGCGTTTGCCACAATTGAATATTGAGGTGGATTCAATTAAAGAAAACAACAATGAGATAATGACTATCACAGATTCATTCATCATCCATCACTGCATTACTGTTGCCGGGATTCATCCATCTGCCTCACATTAGCAATTTCTCTCCTTTTTGTTCTTTGTCTAATATTTGTTGTCTTTAAAGTTTGAAACTAATGCGGCGTGACATATGTCTTTGGGCTACAAAGAAATTGCCATTGCATTGGTCAAAATGTGGTCAATTGATCAGTCTGAAATAAAGATAGATATTTGACAAATTCAAAATAATTTGTATTTCACTTACTCTCTAGATCTGAAATATCGGAATCCCGTCTAAAACATATCATTCACAACTATTCCAGGAAATGGAAAACTAAAAATGGATAATAATCAGAATGAATACTATTGCAAAACTGTTAAAGTTGTACAGAAATCTAAATAATTAGGGTTCAGGCTTAACAAAATATTTTTAAGGATTATTAACGATTTGATTGTTGTCTGTTATTCCTGGTCTCAACTGAATCAGTATATTGGCGTCCAGTTGTTCTTTAATGCCCCACACACATGCCTGTCTCCTTCTGTAGTCCCGATATCAATGAATTTGATACAATCGCAGTCGGCCTTATATTCGTGTCTAATCTAAATCGCTCTTATCTGCTGTCCTGGTCACATGGTTGTCATCAGCTGCCATCGCTTTATTAGATTTGCTAGCCTTCTTCATTCGCCAAGCTCAGCTTACGGGATAATAAATGCGACCAATTGACCAGCAATCGAGAAGCGCTATTATGCTACCACAATCGACTTAGAAAGCTTTGAACGCATCATAGGATAAAACAGGTACTTAGGTGTTCACACTTCTGGATTTGGAATGCCATTTACCCTTCCTTTGTGAACCATTTAGGTGATTAATGCCATATGTCATCGACAAGAGAACAACTTTATTTTGGTTGCGTATACAGTATGCTGTACATCAGTTTCAAATCAGTTCTATCTAAAATAATGAATAATGAATAATGAAAAACGCATCGATGTCGTGTGCGTGCTGTACCAAACCCAAACAACAGAGTGTCGTTCCTTTGCGAAATGATGTTGCCACTTTACGGCTCGGGAGGGCAGAATGCCTATGCGTTGGTTTTCAGGAAATTGTAACTTTAAATAAACTTTTACAAAGAATTATATTTTAAGCCACGGGGAAAGGAAATTCAAATGGATTTTAAACGTTTAACTGCTAATTTGCAATATTCCCTATACCGCCCAGGTTACAAATCTTGGTTTGGCCCTCCCTTGCCGTAAACTGATAACGTTATTTCGCAAAGGGACGTCACTCTATTGTCGTAACGTTATAACTGGAAACCCCCGTTTTCGAGATTGTGATCAATTTTGAAGCTGGTCTCAGAGATTTTATTTGATAGCATCAGATTATTTATCGGTTTCAATTAATCGTTATCTCTGTGCGAATGTGATAATTTAAATAGATATATTTTGATTTTAATTTCAGGGAGATTTGAGTGTATTTGATTCATTAAAATATAACTGTTACTATTGTAGTGTTGTCGTTTAGAGTTGGGAGAGCTTCTTGTGACTATTGCCTTATCGGATGTAAGACGCTTCAAAAACCCGATCTGTTTGTGATGTATTCATGTACACGGGTGACCCCTGAGGTGAACTCGGTAAAAAACAACATCAATGTGATAATGAATATAATTCATTCATTCGTCATTGATAACTGCACTCCAGTGTTTCATCGACCAACGTCCACTTGACAGCATTCAACAGTTGATCTCCTCTTTATAGCTAGACTAATTCTCGAGCCAATAAGCAATTTTTTTCTAAATGGGTAGTGGATTGCAGACCCCTCGATAGGCCCTCGATTATCTATCGGTAGTATAACTGGAGCTCTCTGATGGAAAAATGCCTCCGATTATCCAATTGAAAGCCTGACTAGCGAGACGTCATTTGGACACCTCGCTAAAACCCTCGACGCCTACGGAGGCTCGGGTTTTGACTCGGTGTCAAAATGACGACAGAGGTCTTCAAAAACCTAACAAAGACCTCTGGCTCAAGCTTAAACCCCTAATCAGAAGTAGACTTTCATCGATCTTAATCAACCTAAAACCTTAAAACACGTCCAGAATTAGAGCATGCATCGAGAATAATGTCTTACTGCCAATGTTAATCTCAAGGTCTATAGCCCTAGTCACCCTAGAGACAGAATGAGCCGGATATCGCCGGAATGAAGTTTCGTGGCATAATACTGTATACCGTATTCCAAATGTATTCTAAACATTCTGTTTGCGTTCTGGGTGAATTCTAAATAAACTGGTCTTTTCTGGACCAAAGCTCCAATACAACCGAACACGTTCTCTAAAGGATTTCGTGATATCTACAGATGTGGCAAAACAAAACTAGGGAGCTACATGTATTCTTTCTCTATTTTTAAATTCAGATATGCGACGTCATGGTCTGCATATCAGACAGAAAAGAAACTCAAGGTCGTTCATGGAGAAAATACCAAAGAAACATATACGTATAAAGAAGATCAAGAGACTAAATAAGAGCTTAATAATAAGGGGAGATAATTGTTCCTTGTAGTCTTCGGTAAAATTGCCTGTTCCAGTCAAATCAGGACGAAGGACAAATTGTCGCATTTAATGGCTAGCCAATGCCCTCCAGTTCGATCGTATGGAACTTCAGCAATCCAACAAACGAGCTCTCCTTTTCTCCGGGTTACACAAATTTAGTCTGCGGATTATGATAGTAGTCGTCGACGTGACAGACTGTTAAACAGCTGAACACAATCAGTTTCCTCAGAATCCCTAAACGGTTTTTAATAATAGCACAAATATGGCTGGCTTTGCTGTCACATTATTCTATAGATTTAAAGGGTATAAGTAATCAAAGCTAATGTCAACATCGCATTGATATCCACACAGCTCAGCGTTACCTGATCTGGATTGAACCAATTGACGGCAAATAAATCGTCTACTGTATATCAATGAGAAGCTAACAAGCGAAAATTCGTTACCGTCTATGTCCTTCAAAACATACCAATCTAAAAGAGACTAACTGGTCTGCTCGAACCCTTTCGCTTAACATCACTTATTTATTTTATTGACACGACAGCTTTCTTCGTTTTAAGCAAGTTGAAGGAGGTGGCATTTCAACAAGATGGCAAACAGAACACATGACAAATCTCTGTTGGGCTTCAGCAGGTGTTTACATCTTTAGTGCGCTCACAATGTAATAATCTTTGTTCTACGTTTTTATACAGCACTAGTTTTCAGAAAATTTAAATGAGGATTTTACACTGTAAAGTGTGAATACAATAACAGGAGTTGTAAAGGGCCTTCCATCCCAATTAAGCAACATTGTTGTATTCAAACTTCAGTGTGTAATATTTTCGATACCCAAGTTTTACAATAAAGGGTTTTAATATACCAATAATCGGATTCGGCTTATATCTTTATTATAACAATTTGGTTCTAGGTTCTGCCCAAAACCAACAAACATGTAAAGTGGCCAGATTAAGCTTATTTAACTGACGTAAATATAGCCGCTGAACACAAGCAGGTAGGAATATATACGAATAACAACTTAGCATGCATTTTCTTTTCTCAATTCAAAATAAGGCAATAATTTAAAAAGATGACAAATGCACGCGTTTAAGCTTTTTCAAAATCATCGAATATGATAAGGGCAGAAATCCATCAGTAATCAGTAGGTTCGTAATCTCAATTGATATGGTTCGATGGTGACATGCATGTGGTATGTTTAGACAAGGTTCACTCGTTGAAATACACAGAAAATTAATGATATTCAAACATGGGTATAATTTTCATGTTTTACGTTGTAAAATATTATATTCCGTGTATAGCTGCAAATACTTATAGACCAGGGGCCCATTCACAAATCGATCTTAGCTAAAGTTTATCTTAATTGCCATGGCGACTTTTGCTTAAGGTATAAGGTTGCCATGGTAATACAAATAACTTTAGGTAAAGATCACTTTGTGGCACAATGGCTTAGATTAACACTATAGGTTAGATTATAAGTCAAAATGTTTCTTTTTTATTGAATGAAAAGGTGAGATAGACTTTTATTTATTGCATTAATTTTTGTTAATACACAACTTTTTTTATAATGTCTTCAAATGGCAGTTTTAACTCCGAAATTTGAGTGACGTCGGCATCACTGATTTCGATCACACCTTTGTTAGTGACTATCAGTTGGAGTCCTAGTGGGGGCATGAGTAGTTTGTATAAATGTGTGTTCTATCACCCGCAATCATTTGTTTTCTACTGCTCGGTTCAAAGCAATTGATTTGTTGGCCTTTAGCTAATTGGTTTGTGGTAAAAGTCAGCAAGTAGTCAGTTGAGGTGAGATAATCTCGTTAATCCCTTCCGGCCTTTGATATACATAATCTTTGAAGCAAGCATTTTACAATTTAAATGTAAAAAAAACATTCTAAAATATATATTTTTTTTGTCAAATATTTTGTATTATCAACATTATGAAGAGAAGATTTCAGAAAAGAAAAAAAAAAGAAAAAAATTTATCCCTGACTAACGGTAGAGTTCTTAAGTAAAAATATCAGCGTATGGAGCTGTTTACAAAATATTATTCCCCTGGCATAGTCCCAATATAAATCAATTGGATAATATCGTTGTCTGCCGTGTACTCGTATCTTATCTAAATGACGTCCTTAGCCGCTTCCATAGTGTCGTGGTCGGCATCACTTTATAAGATCAGCGATCCTTCTCATTCACCCAGGTCAGATTACGGGTTAATGATTGGGGCCAATTGGCTATCCATCGAGAAGAGCTACTGTCGGGAGACAATTTTTGTACAAATCTTTCGACGCCTCGTAGGATAAATGGGGTACTCAAATGTCTCACCTCTGACCTTTCCACATTGGATTTCAATTTCGATATTCTTTTTTACTAAGTGTATTTTATCTATTAAGTATCATAAAGAAACGAAAGCAGACAGGTGTTTGCCAAATTGAGGTGGATTCAATTAAAGAAAACAACAATGAGATAATGACTATGACATATTCATTCATCATCAATCACTGCATTACTGTTGCCGGCATTCATCCATCTGCCTCGCATTAGCAATTTCTCTCCTTTTTTGTTGTGTTGAAAGTAAGAAACTAATGTGGCGTGACATACGTCTATGGGCTACAAAGAAATTGCCATTGCATTGGTCAAAATGTGGTCATTTGAGAAGTCTGAAATAAAGATAAATATTTGACAAATTCAAAATAATTTGTGTTTCACTTACTCGCTAGAGTATAAATATCGGAATCCCGTCTAAAACATATGATTCACAATTATGCCCGGAAATGGAATACTGAAAATGGATAATACTCAGAATGAATACTAGCGCAAAAATGTTAAAGTTGTAAAGAAATATAAATGATATGGTTTCAGGTTTAACAAAATATTTTTAAGATGCGATGATTATTAACGATTTGATTGTTGTCAGTTATTACTGGTCTCAACTGAATCAGTAGATTCGCGTCCAGTTGTTCTTTAATGCCCCACACACATGCGTGTCTCCCAATATGTATGAATTGGATACGATCTCAGTCTGCCTTATAATCTATAGAGCTCTTATCTGCTTCCCTGGTCACATGGTTGTCATCAGCTACCATCGCTTCATTAGATTTGCTAGCCTTCTTCATTCGCCCAGCTCAGCTTACGGGATAATAAATGCCACCAGCAATCGAGAAGCGCTATTATGCTACCACAATAAACTTACAAAGCTTTGAACGCATCATAGGATAAAACAGGTACTTAGGTTTTCACACTTCTGGATTTCGAATGGCATTTGCCCTTCCTTTGTGAACCATTGAGATGATTAATCCCATATGCCATCGGCAAGAGAACACCTTTATTTTGTTTGCGTATACAGTATCCTGTACATCAGTTCGTTTTCAAATCATTTCTATATAAAATAATGAATAATGAAAAACGCATCGATGTCGTGTGCGTGCTGTACCAAACCCAAACAAAATATTTGAAACCAAAAATCTATGAGCGAAGATAGTTATATTATCTTTCTCATTGTAGAATTTTGCTTTATAAATATTTTCATGTTTTGCTCATGGTCAAAATGTTTGAGGTGCATTCGTACTGGAGAAATATCGAACAGCATTATAAGTGCATTCTGACTACGGTCTTAATACGCTTACGGCATTCTGCCAGTATTCCAAATATTTTTTATCGCATTCGAGAGAGACCAAAACGGCAATCGTCTGCAAACATTCGTTTAAACATGTGATCACTTGCTAGAACTTTATTTGTTAGTATTGAAGAATTGCATGGGTAAAATTGCGTCATGCTGTGAATTTGATTTTCCCTCTCGAATGTTGGACGATTTGTTTTATTTATTCTGGTTCTGGCTGGTTCTGTTTTGTTCCTGCTCATGCTGAATAAGTGTTACTAGGGCTCACGAGAAAGCGCAGTATCTAGAAGGCACATGTTCGACAGTAGACGAGTTGCGACAGGCTAGACCAGGAATAGTTTGATTACACCAAAAAATATGGTTATCTTGATTTTCGAAAGTTAAACGAAATGCCTGTTAAAGTTCGATTGCAGGCGAAATCCGAAATTGTGTTTTCGATTAGAATAAGGTGTGATTGAAAAGGGAATATCAAAGACGATTGAAAACTTATCTGTGTATATTTGCAGCCAGATACTCTTAAAACCTATACGAAGAGAATCCATATCAATGTTCGCTTCAGGAATAAATTATTACCTATTTTCAATTGGAATATACCTGGTGAATTACGAACAAGTTTCCAATTGAGCATCAATGTATAACATACTAATAGATTGCGGAGCGATTATGGTATTGTTTGATTGGCCGGTTAATCAACAAGGGTTCACATTATTTCATTATAAATTTGCAGGGGCGAAAACTACCAAGCGGGACAAAGGAAACAAGACATGCTGACAATAGCTGCCAAAAGTAAAATTCAGTCTAACTATAGCCTAAGGCTTGGACTACAGAAAACATCAATGGCCCCACAAACGCATTGCACAAAGATAGACGATTGTTTTATTGCAATCTCCTAAACTTCATGCGTTCTCGTCACCGCTACATTAAGCCGTGGCAAAATAGCACAATCTTGAATCTTATCAACGCATTTGAATATACGAATTCCACATGGCTTATAAGAATACGGAAACATAGTTTAGAAGTACATTATTTTTTTAATCTAAAGCAGACAGACTTGCACAACGCGGACTATGGTATCAGCTGATTGGGAAAAATCATGACGTGAAAGAGACAATCCATTGCATGATGTCCGAGATAATGTGAACTGTACATCTTTATTGACGTCGGTCTGCTGTAGATTGTAAGTGGTTAGCGTTTTGTCCGAATTTCCACCACAGTTGTTTGGAAGATGATTTTAGTCTTTAAGTGGCATTTAGAAGCTGGGTAACATAAAACTAATAAGAGATTCATATGGATAACAACTTTTTGGTTTATTTATCACAACGTTTCAATCCCATTGCAGAGATCGTTTTCAAGTGTACATAATTAACAAACATAGATATATTTATATGGTGAGTTGAG
>JAVFBW010120986.1:0-14878 GCA_034783835.1 Mopalia ciliata
AAGTGACAACAGTACATATTACACAGATATGTTTTAAACAATAACTTTTTGACATCATTATTACAGCATTTAAACTTAAAGAAGACAAACATTTGTTAGTTATTTTGCACACCACAAATTGCTTCTGTTGTACTACTACTATATAGCGCGTATACACATTGGAGTAGCTATTTAACGATTTAGTTTGGGTTATAAGACCAACCCACCTATTCGGAATGCACATTGGTTTTCATTATAAGGAAATTGGCGGCCATCTTAAATAGTTTTCATCGTAAATGTATTACCACTGTGGGGGGTTTGTCAGTACAGGTCATGTGTCTTTCATGTCGATTTTACACGCGTTATTTTTTTCCTACGCTCTTATTTTCTTTGCCATGAGTTTATCTTTCGGTTAAATTTGGATGATTGAGTTTGCCATACAATTTCAACGATTTGTTGAATTGATCACGTTTTGGTGGAAACAACAACAACCATAACCAAACAATCTACCGTCAATACAAGAGAGCCGTAAATTGTCTTTGCAAATTGCTTGCGAGGGAAGATATGAATATCACAACATATTGTCCTTGTGACAGGCGATAAAATGGCGACTGTAACTCTGAAATGCCAATATCGAGTCCAAACTCTCTGGGACGTGCTTTTTAATTTTTAATTTTTTTTATCGCCGAGAAAGAAAATTTGGCTCGAGCTCGAGTTATGGTTAGCATAGCCAGCGCTCTAACCTAAAGTAGGTCAAGTGCGTCTTAAGTCGACACTATAGTAGTGTGTATTTAAAATGTTTGTTAAATGACGTCATCCTGGTCAAAATGCATGCGTCAGAAATTTTTCGTCTTGAAGGTTGTTTAAAATGATGTGTCCTCAAATAATTTGATGTGTAAGATTGGGTTTTTGTCCAATCTCCTGCGCAAGAGACACATTTCGTTTCGTTTCCGTTCTCTCAGCATACCCCTCTGCGATAGGCTCACTGTCAGAAAACCATTTTATAAGCGTTTTAAAACATTTTTGAACTATTATTTAAGAAACAAACGGATAACCACATCTTAATTGTATCAGTAATGGTTATTCATGACAATATGTAATGTTTTTAGCACAAGAATCACTGGGATTATGTTTGTGACATTTTGCATAGCTATATTCTCTGCACAACGTCAAACGTCATCACAATCTCAAAGTTCACTTGCGTTCATGACGTCATGCAGAGTATATTGCTACATCAAACGTCAAAAACATCCAGTACCTTTGACGTCATTATTTACGTTATATAATCAATGTGAAACAAAAAAGCAGTGCCGAGCCCCACACATAGGTGAATGTCAATTGAGCCTATGGAAGAGGTTGGTCAATGATGTCATTTCATCGCGCAACACACAGCCAACCACACATTCTTCCATTTCCCACCAAGTTTCGCCTAATGCTGTTCCGAACTTACTATGTTTTAAACTGTCAGTGAATTGTTGCAAAACAAATGTTTTCGCGCACGAATTTACCCTTGATTTACAGGATTAAATTAATATTGCATAATGGAGTCAAATGTCATATTATTTGTCTCGTGAATGGTCGAAAGGGTATCGTACTCAGGGCCTCTTTCAACACTCATTCGAACAATATTGTTGGTAGACGAACTTGACTGTATTATTGTCTTTTTGCTTCGCGCACATTCCGTCAAACTAGAAAGATGACCTTACTTTTAATATCACGTACATACTTCATACGCTTGACGGGGCTTGACTATTTTCGTGTTGACGGATTATTATCCTAAGAAAACTGAATGTAGTCTGTGTATTGCTGCTAAAAGTCGGACTATTTCTGCGCCATCTGACGCAGTGTACAGCCATGCAGTTGATGCTTAAGGCCGACTGCATTCGCCAAAATGGAAAGACGGTCAGAGGAATATTGACGAAGCGTGTTCATTTCTCTGGGGAATGGTCATGTTGACCTTTTAGAGTGAACAGATCACATTCGCGATGTGATCAGTGGTTGTCCCAATTTGCTAATATGTGCATTTCAGTGCCCTCTGCGTTGCTATAGCAGTTAATAACTTCCTCCCACGCCGTGTGCAATCGTGTGGAATCGCATATAGCCATAAAACACGTTTCAGTCTGACTATTCTGTTGGAAAAAATTAGACTTGTAAGAAAACGAAAAAACAACATTTTGGGTGAAGATTTAACGCCTGCTTGTTGAAAACGATAAACAGGATTAACATGCTAAAAAGTTAGTATTATGGAACTATAATTAATATATAAAGCTGTAATTTACATATTTGCTGCCAATGAGCGACGAACTACACTGTCTGCCGAGTAAAACTTACACCTCGTATAACAAAAGCTATATAAATATGAGCTTATTTACCTTACATATATTTTTCTATATTTACATTTTATTGTATAGCAAGAATCAAATATACGATGGGTGGGCCTTATTTTAGTTAGATATTTTTTCTCTTTTATTAGTTTTAGTCTTCCAAAGTAATATTTCGCCTCATATTTAAATCTTAAATTTTTTATTTTAAACATTTTTTCAAAGTTTTCTGGTACCAATTGTAGCATAACAATAAGGTAGTCAGAGATGTTTGGCGAAATAAGAATGTTCTGACGGGAAAAGACTAATACGTGGGATAAATTATGCCTCGGACAAGAAATATGTTTACAGTATATTTACAGTAAGGCATAGGCCATGGCATTGTGCTGCGCGTACGCACTGCGAATGCTTGTTGTAAAATTATGTCCTTCAGGGTTGTGCCAATTTTTTTTTTTTTTTTTTTTTTGCTACAACATTTCAAACAAAATAAGAAACAATTTAAGATCTACAGAGAAAAGGGTTTGTCATTAAGCTGCATTTCAACTATAGATTTAAGAGTGTGCAAATATGAAAACGTTGTACACACAGGATGAATCATGAGGTTAAGCGTTATTCATTGGAAATCTAATAGCTTTCTTATTAATCAGAGTTTGTCTTTGTTGTCCCCCATCTTCCGAAAAACATAACAAAACAAACAAAAATACCAACGTCATTGTTTTTTGATCGTGCGGATTGCAAAATACAACCATTAGTGTATTGATTTGTCCCTGAGCTAACAAATAGTCCAACATCGCACAAGGGTGTTATTTTCACAAATTGCGAAGTTATTCGCCAGTTTCAATAAAGCACCGTACATAAAAATACCCAAACGCTTGTAAAGAAAATGCTTTGGTTTTTTTCTAGGGGTTTGAATTGATCGTTGACGCATTAATCAGTAGTTAACATCGTAGCATCAGGTTATGGGCTATCATTATCAACAAAACTACAGCTATTGTAAGTCATTCTTCGATATTGAAGGCACGGAAAAGCAATGTGTTTAAGATGACACCATTGTATTGTTAATGATACATCGTTATAGTGAATTTTATAGAATTATGGTTGACTTGCAAATGTCCCGAAATCAAGTTTCTGTGGGTTACACAGATTCAACTATATTTATAATGTGCAATTAGATGTGCACTATCTCCTTAATGGTAGCTTTACTGTGTCTTAGTTTGTCCCAATTCGATAGACTCTAAAATCTATTTAAATTGAGGTAGAGTCTACAAACAATAAAACTGATAAATTGGACATCTAACTATCTCAAGAAAACATAACAAATAAGTGAAAACTCTAATGTTTGGTAACAAAAGAGTCTGCCATCATATATACCCACCAGATAAAAGTGATATAAAAAGATTTTTTCCATAGTGTTTCATTTTTTGTTTGTTTTTGTGTTAAAATAGGTTAAGAATTTCAAGATGTTTTATAAAAGAGCTTTTATATTGACAAGATTCGCTTCGTACATGTTTTTGGGGAGGACGAATATTTTAGTGGGCTCTAATTATCCGTTATTGATTTAAAATTATTTCTTTGAACTGATTTACATCGGGGTTTATGCGGTTTTATTTTAATGCTGGTTGAGACAGATTACATTTTATGAGAATTTAGTCTCGGCTCATCTCACGTGTATCAGGCTGTAGTTTTACTGCTGTTGAAGTCTATGAGCCTTAACGTCCATCTGATTAACTACTGCCTATAACATGTCGACCTATTGCCCGAACTCGATCGATATATCGACCGATGTCATCGAGGTGCGGTAGAATGTATTAAATGCTGAACAATTCCACACCAGGGAACAACAACAAAACCGTCTTAAAACTCACTTACACTGCTTATTTTCTTGCTGTGGTATAGACATTGAGTAATTGCCATTTTCTCGTTTTAACAGATCGGTTATATCAAGGTACAATCTATGCTAAATGGAAAGCATTATTGGGGATATATGGTTAAAGCTAAATAATGTGTTCTTTTTTTACTCAACGTTGTGCGACTCGTGGTGTATTTTATTAATATAGTTCTGTCCTTGCTCCTCAATGTGTCTCTTGTGAGCTTTTTACAATATCCCTAGTCCCTCTGCCCACAGATTCATTTTTTCCGATTAAAAAATGAATACAAACACATTCCTTATGTAGTTCAAATACAAATACGTATAGAGTCGTTTATTGGCCTATGAGCGCAAATAACCCTTGTAACCCTTCACGTTATGCACTGACGGTCTAACTTATATTGGAACTGAGAATTACTTATATAATAAGTAGCTTTTTGACCTCTATTCCTCTTCAAGATAGACTTTGTATTAAACATAATTTATATGATTTGTCTTTGCAATCAATAACTTTCTCCACTGGAATGCACAAAATAAGCATTTCAGAACTACAGACAACAAGCCTTAGGATCAGTTCGCAAAACCTATCGCGATGCTGAAATATTATCACTGATAATGAAGTATTTCCGAACATTCCCCGGTATTTCCGATTTCCTTGACGTTTGACATTTGACATTAGAAGACAAGAGTTCATCACCTAGGTGACTGATCTAGAGCGGGTATCACGTTTGTTGTTTTCCTGATCATCTTCATTATAGTCCATCCAGGGACCACGACCGAGCCGATGGGCCAACAAATTACATATTGGTTTATATTGGACACGGAATGATATATTTGATTACCTGTGTTCCATATGTTTATTAAGGTAAACGTTATATAAGAATCTGCTTGTATAAGGTTTCATGGACCTACCAAGCAACAAATATTGTTTGCTTAGAAGAACTGACTTATAATTGTTACTACTTATTGTAAAACAGATAGTTTTTAGCGTAGTGGTAATCGCTTTGCTAAAATTGTTCTGTGTATGTTGTTAGTATTAAAATGGAACTTGTTTGATAGTGTATTGTGTTTAACTGTGGGGCAAAGACCCAACTTGAACCCGATCTTCTCTAACCTATAGTTTCATTCGGTTGTATTGTTATTTCGTGCCATTGGTTGTTTCCAGTGATACGAAGGTGGGTTTTTAGGCTGACGCACCGTCATATGTGCGAAGTGATGTAAAACTCCAATCCAACATTGGAGTTAGTAGATATGCCATACACATGCCATAGACAATACATTACAAAATGATTCAATACATTTTGATAGGTCCACATAAGAGAAACCTAAAGCAATTAAAACATTTTGTAATAACGCAGAAACATTGTCATTTTAATATTTATTCATTAAAATGAGACTTTTATGCAAAATAAAATATATTGAAATATCATCCACAAAAGACAAACCTAGCGATTAAAAACAATTTGTTATCGCGCATGTAAATTGTATATAATGATGCAAGCTGAATTAAACTGAAAAGGAGGTGTTTGCTTCTAAATATATGGCATATCCACAGAACATATTTGTTGTTAAGATCTGCGACAACAAATTGACACTTCAATAGCATTTACCATATGGAATCACAGTATAAAATCCATTGTTTAATTGACCGGATAAGGCAACATATCTGTCATCTGTCGGCACCTTAAGCTCAATTTCAGAGTTTAACACTAACTTGTTTATCTTTATTTCTTAATCTAATTAAAATGTTCTCTAGCTGTTAACATTTCCCAATGTTGATATATTTGCTTGTAAGGCACATTGCCGAATTGCTAAGATCATTACCTTGAATTGAATGTCACATCGCCGAGAAACATATGACATATCCTATTTCAAACATTTTTGAAATATCCCGCTGGTGCTTATTTGGGGGAATATTCCTTAACCTTTCCTTAAGATGTTAAGGTATATTTTTTCAGTATGTTGCTTTCAGTCTGTTCAAGGGTTATAGCTTTTCTGTGTAGAAGAGCACTTATATCACAACTTCTGGCGTTCTCTCTTGAGCTTGATGTTTTCCCTCGGAAGGCTCTTTACAAGAATGTATCACTCAGCAGCGTTAAGATACATACATGTATTTATCATCCTACACTCTTCTGATTAAAAAAACAGTATTTAAAATATCAATGTTGTTTTAAATTAAGCGGACGTGTTTCGGAATGCAACGGAACCGTTAATGCGGTCTGGCTAAAAGTGCACAAAAACACAACACATGTGGCCACTATTCACTTGACTGGTTATACTCACTTCACGGGGGTGACATATGAGATTACATTTTTCAACAAAAACTCACAGTACATAATTAAAACACATAAATATGACATAAGAAACATAGATCTTTACCCAGTATTCAAGTGGTTTTAGAAACCTGGTTGCCATTCTTTGTGGAACTGATGCTTTTGCATTATTGTATGGTAGGTCTAATAGCTATTCTGAGTAGAATAGCAATTATATCATACTTCCGGCGTTTTCTCTTGAGCCTGATGTATTCTATCAAAGGATCTTTACGAGGATGTTTCATGCAATGATGCTTAGATACATATTTGTCATCCTACACTCTTCTGACCCAGGAAAAAATAGTATCAATGTTCCAGGTGAGATAATTACTAAATCAAAACATGTGAGAAATCGTACTATAAATGCTATTCCTAAATTAATTAAAAATTAATTTTAAGAATTGTAAAAGTGTACTTCAATCAAAATCGAAATACGTCGATTTTTCCTCTTTTGATGTTAGGTTGATTTTCTTTTTCTGTCATTTTTGCATTTTCTTGACGTTTTCTTTTTTTTGCCAATGTCTATTATCATCGTCTGGTATGCCCTTTCCTTTCCCTTTCTTAGTAGGAATATTTATTGTAGTATTTGGCATATACAGGCCTGTTCTGTAAAGCTTTCAGGTATAATCTAAAAAATGAAAACCTGCCAATGAATTTGTCACTGCCCTGCTGATGTTTACAGATAAATGGTCATTAGGAAAAACAATGCAAAATTACCTGCATGATTACACAAAATCTATCTCATGTCTGAATTTATCTTTTTTTTAAATCTGTTACAAAGGGCAATTTTAGACAAAGACTTTAAAGGATATGGGAAAACAATTGATCAGTCATCCTAAAATATAACCATGGAAGGCCACGTTCAGTCCGTTTTTCCCAAAAGCACGGGCCTGATTGCTTTATAGGCTGAAGCAATAGAAATAAGTAACACGAATATATAAATGAATTAAGTACTATTGTGACCCCAAAAATGGTTTGTAAAAGGTATCCTTATACACCAGTCAGTTTTGATATAATATGAATGTCATACAACATTGCATGCATCCTGTCCAGTTTCCTTAACTGGGAGGATACAAGTACAAAAGTGTTTACCCAATATAATCAAAGTGTATTTTTTGTTAGGGATGATAGAACACAGTGTGTGGAACTGACTACATTTACATAATCAGAAATCATGATTTGTCCTAGAAGAATATCTGGTTTGCCACATGTTGTGATGTTTTTTGCAGCATGGAACCGGGAATCCCAAAGACTGCAACAGAAGCCAAAATGGGCGTTTGACTGGCATTTTATACACAGAATCACTATGAATGCATATCATTTATTGGACTCGTGAATTTACTCCACTTTATCAAACTCATCATCGCCGTCTGGGATTGTATAGTACTACACCAATCAAACAACAATAACATTTATCAGATACTCCAGAGTATTTGCTTTTAACGTATTATCGGGAGACTAGTATCAGTGACCTAAATTATTACGGATATTTGCTCCAATATTCAAATCGAACGGATGCTCATATCATTATTTATTTATACATGGAAATTGGACAAGGGGATTTCTATATAGACAACATACACGACAGTCAGTAGTAAACCCAATGTATTACTGATTGGGAGAATTTTTCGTTTTATATTCAGCCGATGTGTTTCTGAATGCAACAGTTAATTTGGTCCCGCTTAAAGTGCACAAATACAACACATGTGGCCACAATACAGTTTACTGGTTTTACTCACGTCACTATGGTAACATATGAGGGTTCATACGTAAAACAAAAATTGACAGTACATAATCGAAATACATCTTAATATGACACAGTATTCCAGTGTTTTCTGAACCTCACCCATGAACTTATATCGTTTCAATGATCTAGGTTGGTGGGATCTCTGCGTTAGATAATAAAATATATGCAGGATTGCACTACTCGTCAGTAGTTACCTGTTAACATTAAGAAAACAACAAAGAGACATTGTAGAAGATAATAAAATTCATCACCAATTGACTATATACAGCAGGGTTTTCATACTCTTTGTGTCGTGGACATAATTTGCCATTATGTCTGTCTCAGTATCGGGAGGTGGTGATGTGCTGTCCCTAATCTTAGGGCAGCGTTTCTGAAATTCAGAGAAAATAAGTTACTTTTCGAGTGGCAAAAAGTATCTTAAGCTTGGAGTACAAATGTTTTTAGAGAGACATATTAATAGAAGATTGTTATTTTGTTTAGGACTGATCTCTATATCTTCTCCCAATGTCCCTCTTTACACAATTAACACTGCGGACATTTCAAATCTTCATCCGGATACCTGTGAAGCCAGATGTATTAAAAATGTTTGCTATCAAGATTATTCTTTTACGCTGAACAGTTTCATTAGCTGTATCATATTACAGTATTAAACTCACCAGGTAACTGAATTTGGTGAGAGTTCAACCTTGAATACTGTTTAACAAGAAGGTAATTAATCTCACTTTAGTTATTATATTCTCTGTGTCAGTATAAGCATGGGCTGTGTGGTTCCTTTTTAACATCAAGGAGGGAGGGACAGTCAAAATGTTTAATTTAACAAATGTGTACACAATGCCATATTCAGACCCATATATCGATTAAAGAATTGTAAGAATATCCTAATTCCTAGCAGAAATATAGCCACTTTTGATTTGTCAAAGTGCAAAGTTTTTTTTTTTACATTTTTCTGCTTTGAAAACGACATTACGCCTACCAATTATCAATGACCTCTCATGTTTTCTGTGCGACAACAGAAATCTACCTGACGTAGCCGCGTATAGTAATGTATACACATGAGGTTTTTTTTACAAGTACCCTTTCTTGTATTTTTAGAATAAAACAAGCGCTCTCTAATACATTACCAACAGATAAAATTAGCAATCTATTATTTACAAATACACCTAGCTAACGACAAGTTTGTTAAGGACGTAACAATGCTGTCTTTAATGAGCACTGGAGATTATGAAACGGCTTAAAATAACAATCTATGCGGACAATATTTTAGTAAAAATATATGCTGCGAATATTAAGAAATCCTGTGTCTAAAACATAGGCGGGCGGTTTGAGGAAGTTTGAGATTGTCTTGTCTAGCTTACTATGAGACAATAGTAAGCTTATATGTTTTTAATATATTTGGGTTGTATCTTGTTGGTGTCCTGTCTTATTGTCCGTGATTTTTAAGGTGATTCCTTCACCTATTGGACTGGCATACCGCTATGTGTGAGACATTAGGAATTCCTAAAAACACCAATCGCGGGTGGTTGGAGAAGCTTCCTGTTCCTCTGGTGCTTACGTGCTAAAGAGGAGCAGGAATAAGGATAACTTTGTGATGTCTTTGTACTGTCCTGTATTTGTCTTTGATATTTTGTGAGATGTCAGTAGAGTCTGGGTTGGATTTATCACGCCTCGTGTGAGCGACATAACTTAAAGTACGGCGTTAAACCTCAACCAAACAAAAAACCAACCAGACAGACAATTCAGCATATCTGCTTTGAGTAATAGTGTTTACTAGTATTTATTAGTTACAGTATTTGAATAAGACAATCGATATATATTTTGAACCTCATTGGCTTGCTCGCTGCCTGGCTGAGCTTCTGGGGTAGACTTTACGACATTGGGTCCTCAGTAACTATCGATCGTTAAGAGCTGTTATACTTTCAGCGACGGAAAAACTACGTTATTGGTTGGAATGGGTTTGTTATAAGACAAGAAAGAAAACACGCTAGGATAAATTGGTGTGTATTTCCTTTTTTTTTAGCCTTTCTGGGTCAGATCTGATTGGGAACAATCTTTAAAATCCTCGACCCAAATTAGAAATGATCCATCTGGCACGCCAGTCTGACTGATATCACATTGAGTGCCAAGAGTTGCTAAAGAACGATATGAACGGAGATTGTTTAAAGCCTCGGTAATACCAACATTGGGGAGGTGGGAGGAATCAATCACACCAAACCATCACATGAGGGCCACAGCTGCCTGGCCTCTGGAGAGGTCCAGTATCGATCGCTCTTGCCCCAGATTCCACAATTTCAAGTCCTGTTTCTCCGGAGGCATGGCCATCTAGAATAGCTTCTGTCAGCATAGCAAAGGCAGAAGGCTTGTTGATAAACACAGCGTGTCCTCAATAGGCTAGAGGAGAGTAATTTACTGGGGATTATGTTTCCGATTCAGCCGTGCCATTGTTCGTCTGATCCTTTTCTGAATAGCAGATTGAAATGCTCGTGATCATTTCGCATGGACATTGTGGAGCTTTACTTTCCCAATAATCCTGTATTAAAGAAGCAATATGCGGTCCGTTCATCAGTGATATCTGTTCACAACTGATATAACAAAGATTACAGGATTCTGCATGCAGCTAATCATATCCACATCCATAATATATCTCGGTAGTATCTTCTAATAAAAGGATACATGATATAACTCGACGGAAGATATAGGTTTGTGATAGGTAATTTGACATGGGTTACTCGTGTATCACTTCAAAATGCCTATCATATTTTAGGTATCGAAGTCACACGATATGAGTAATTATGTATACACAATTAATTATATGTGGATTCGATGTCGTGGGAAGAAAAATGACGGAATGAAGCTATTAAGAAATGAGTGAAAAAATAAGTGAGTGAATGATTAAGCGATTGAAAGAATAAGCACATACACTAGCTCGTTTCCCAACCAACCAACTAAGCAACAAACCAACCATCAACCAACCAACCTACATAGCTATCCTTGAAAAAAATTTCCCAACAAACCAACCAACTTCCCTCCTATCGACGATGACCTTTATAGAGCCAACCGCTTCTATTACTTGCTGGCCTTAATGCATATGTAGTTTTTAAAGCTTCTTGAGTTGGGAATTGTCAGGTCAGGATTTCGTCTAAATTTGTCTGTTTGAAAAGTCTTGCCATAAGGGCATACAAACGCTGAATAACAAGTCTGACGACATCGAATAAGTAATATATCCGCAGGTTAGCGAGACACCCTATTAATCCAAAGACGTCATGACGTACCCAATGGCCGATGATGCTTACAGATCTTCCATTACTCTCAGCAAGATTGACAGGCGTTCATAGGACATAATTTAATTACCATAACAAGATCTGTTATAATGTACTCGGGATAAGCCTTTCGTTCCAGCCATCATTCAGTCTAACTATTCTATCATAGAGAACATCCCAGGGTTATAACGGGTCACTGCAAGTTCGCGGACAGTGTTCGATAATTGCCTTGCTTATAATGTTATCGTCCATCGCACCACGTTCTAGGTCTGGCCATGTTCTCTGTTGATTCACTCTGTAGAGATATGAAAGCTGACTTATGCGTTAACTTATGCCATTCGCAGTCTGTGGTTCAACCCTGCGTTGAACGTAGTTGTGACGTCACAATTGAGTTTCTATATGATGTTACGAAACTAAATCTGGTGTCCATATTCTTAGCCGAGCCAAGAATGATATTTAAACCGGAAGTAACAATATACATGTCCTTATTGTAGTCTTTGGGTAACTTGAAGTTGGCTGTCATAATTGCATTCACGGCATATGAACTGTACGGTTTTACCACTAACTCTGGTTAACCGTTAATATTTGTCTACATGTCGTATATAGCATTGATGTTAATTGCACCGGACAAAGGACAAAGGCATTACATGAAAGCATCACGGAAGCAGGTACTCTAAATGTAAACTACGAAGCATTTTTTTGCAAGCCGTTGGCGAGATATCTGAAAACATCGTCAATAAATGACGTCAATGCGACATAGCTCTCAACGTTTTACTTGAGTTCTGTCGGGAATGCCATGCCTTCCCCGAGGCGGTATCCAATTTCCGACACGTTTTAAATACCTATATATACATATCGTATTAATGAAAGCCAAATAACTGCAACATCGTTAAGCGTGACGTTACAAGCAATTAACATAAAACAACAGCAACGTATCCATAATCGATCCTATTCGGAACAAGGAACAGGGTAAAACATTCCTTGATGCCATTAGCTAGACAATAACCCCCCCCCCCCCCCCTACCCCTCTCCCCACCATATTCCTGCAACTGTTTGAAAATGCATTATACTGTCAAATAATGAACCTGAAATTTAATAGTTGAACAGTAATCAATGTAAAGTCTACTTTTGAAGCATGGTAAATTGAAATTAATATTATTGATACGAGTTTTGTAATATGGAAATAATTACACAACTATTCCCTTACCTTTTATTTGGGTGCACCGAAACAAAGTCTGTATTTGCTTGAGTTTACGAATTTGTTTGCGGGCTTTTGATAAGATAAATAGAGCAACGAGTATCATACAAAATTTACTGTTCGTTCTAAGGCATTGCTTTAGCTTCTGTGTCATATTTAAATCAATAATATTTTGCTTTCCAGCTTCCGTTTTCGGAAAGGAACTGTATTATCGCTTTAAAGATTGGCCGTGAAGCTAAAACAATGTCTTAGAACGAACATACGCATAATGTATAGAGTAATTAAAAATCGAAATGCGGTAAGCTATGTTTCCGTTTGGAACGTTAAAATGTCAAAATAATAAAATTTATATTTTTGTCTGACTCGTTTAACCGCTCATAGGCGCTGAGGTATTTTTCTGTCAAGTTACAATAAATAAATTGGAAATGTTTCCAGATGTTACAAGGACTACAGCAATGTAAAACTATAGAAACACACTATTTAAACTTTTTTTCTATTTTCACATGAAAACATATTATTGAAAGGCATCGGTTAATTGATCTTTTATGATATTCATTACGTCTGTTGAAATCTAACGAACCACCGCTACGGCTTAAGGTATCAGATGAGGTTATTACGCCACATATTTTTTTAAATAACAAACTGCAAAGAAACGCTTTAATCTACATAGACTCTTATTACTTTGAAGCTATTGCAAGCCATGTAATTGTAAGTGAGACGTTATAACGACAGCTGCAGTAACCCAATCGGTAGTGTGTTTGGACAATAAGTCCAAGTTAAAATATAATATACAGTTATGACATATTTATATGTTGGAAAGAATCTTATTAAACCCCGATTAAATGAGCGCAACTGTACTGCAATGTCGCTTATGTACATGTGATAGTCATTTGTTAAAAGCGGCTTAGATTGGTTAGTCGAGAACGACCTAATACTGAGCTGCTCTCCAAAACCTGGTATTATTAGGCTGTAGGTCCCACTGTCATCTCTGTGCTGTCCGTCTGTTTGTGGCCGATAAAAGACAGTGAGCTTTCTTGAACCCCCCGGTGTGTAAGTCCATTAATAGCTACTGTATATACCGGAGAGCTAATTTAGATTTGGTTTGAATCCAATTGTGCCACAACCAGCTGTAGTAGCGAAGAACTATACTAATTAGATTTATGGGTGTCCGGACATTAAGCTGAGATAGAGCGTTAGTCCGCTCCCTAATTAACAGTAAATTCTGATAGTACTCTACAGGACTTTAATCAATACACTCTTGAGTCCGGATCATACCAGTCAATTCTAATATCACGATTTTAAGTCGAAAGTGATTTTTTGGTTTGAAGATGCACTACATTGATTGACGTGCTTTAAACATGATTAGGCCTACATTTGCGTCGCTGTTGCCCTGTATTCCTTGTCAAGATGATGACGGTTGGGTTGCATAAGCCCCATTTTCGACACAATTATTGGGTGGATCACATTCAGAGAAATTAAGACGTGGTCTTGTTGGGTGAAGCTAGTGCATTTCGGAGGTTTGGCGGACTCCCGGCAGTGTGATCGTATATCCGGAAACAAACCTCAGAACGATCTTAAGTTTTGTTTGACGAACGCTTAGTGGCTGGACCGTCTGAATAGATTGTCTCGTATTGCAGGAGAATTGTCACTGAGCCGACAGTGTTTATCGATCTATTCTCTGCCTGATTGAATGGAGTAGTTAAGGATATTACATTACCGTTATTCTTTAGGGACTCTTTCCAGTAATGCTATGTATCCGTCTGCTCCCAATGTATATAACTGAATACCGTCTCAATGAATCGTGTGGCTGTATTGCCTGCTTCTATAAATATGAGGCTAATTTTAAGAAATAATGATTCTTTTCTTCTCATATTGCGAACAGCGCTGCCATTGTCTTAATGGAAAACAAAGGAAAGCAAATAAATAACAAGGATAATAGCATGGCTGCGTCATGACTATATCCGTTTAATACCACATGGAAGATTTATTGATTGGTGCTTTACGCCGTGCATGAAATCTATTCCACTTATATGACGGCGGTGTATTCCAACAGTTATTGACACATGTACACCATAAAATGCAAAGTGTTTCAGTAATGTTTGAAATTTAATCTCTCTCCAGTGCTAACTACAGACAGCATTGCTAACAAACTGTTCTTAGTCAGAGGGCCTATTCGGGGGGGGGGGGGGGGGGGGGG
>JAVFBW010120997.1:0-14876 GCA_034783835.1 Mopalia ciliata
GCAATTGATTTAGGCAAGAATATCAATTTCGGGAAAAAGTGAGTTAGGCAATTATGTTAGCAGTGTGACGATATGTACATAGGGATTCATAATAAAGAGAACATCATCAACATTACTTCACAAGAATAAACACACGGATCAAGTTTTTGATGAAACCGCTTTATTGAATGAAGTACAAACAACAAAATATACAACAGATGAGTTAACACATTATACTATAAATGGGTAACAACTCTACCGGGTATATTGCTTCACCTGAAGACAGATTAAACGTTTCACAGTTAAAATGGGGACTACGGGATATTTCAACTAAAAGGAAATATTGTTAACTATATCAAAAATAAATGTTTGGAATTGAACCATAAACAGCTGAATGATTTAATAATATCTTATAAAACTAGTGGTGTCAAACAAAATCTAGTTTTATATGGCAATGTAAATTTCACATACAAATGTACTCAGTAGATACTTATTTATCCATCCATTGAAGTTTATATCGCCATCCTGACCGATCGAGCGACTGTTGCGATAACTTAAAAAAGGTATTATATCATAGGTTGAACGTAACAGTGTTTAAAACTACATCTACGACAAGCTAGCTACATAAAAGGTATTGCAGCATAGGTTAACCGTAGATGTATTTAATACTACATATACGACAAACGAGCTACATGAATGGTATTGTAGCATAGGTTGACCGTAGATGTATTTAATACTACATCTACGACCAGCGAGCTACATGAAAGGTCTTACAGCATAGGTTGACCGTATATGTATTTAATACTACATCTACGACAAACGAGGTACATGAATGGTATTGTAGCATAGGTTGACCGTAACAGTATTTAATACTACATCTACGACAAGCGAGCTACATGAAGGGTATTGTAGCATAGGTTGACCGTATATGTATTCAATACTACATCTACGACAAGAGAGCTATAAGTGAACGTGTTACCAGCAGTACTCTCCAACATCGTTACTGTGTCGACACCTATATTTTTGATAATAATAATTACTCAGGAAGTTCCAGCTTCCACTGTCAGTCACAGCCAGAGAACAGTTGTTAAACCATGTTTCATATCCCAGACAACGAGAATTGTGTACTAGAATATCTTCCGATCCAGCTCCCAAGTAAGCCCCACTATTCGCTGCCCCATATTTATATCCAAGTTGCCTACAGACCTGTCAAAAATAATGCAAAATATATTATGTGTGGATATGAACCTGTGTATAACCGTTTTACAAATTGTATATCACAATATCTTTGTAATGTGAAATTCTCCAAGAATACGAAACAGGGTAAACCGTAAACTCTGGATTCATTGACCACTGTAGCGTTTGGTGTTTTACGCAATGTTATTTCATTCGAATGGTGTTGACAAAGCCAACCTTACGGGTCAATGAAATCACCATTGGCGGCAACTGAAAGGTGCTTATTCTTTGACTGGCTCTCGAAAGTAATCCGCTGTACAAAATTGATATTTTAGGATTATTAGCGTGGATTATCCACTTACCACTTTGGGGTTATACGAAATCCATTTTTTGTCACGGACAGTGCCCCATTTGCCATTCAGATATATCTCTACACGACCTGAAAACAAACCGAATACACTTTATTGGTGTTTAACGAAATGATCAACGAAATTTCACGTATATAGACAGTAGACTTAAACAATAAAATGTCTCACGATTTGAAACATAAAGTGTTTAGTGTTGCTTTATTGGACAATCGATATGCCACCAACTGTATGTAGAGGGGTATGTTTACTCCCAATCACAGGATCACAAAGTGCAATACGAACAGCTAGACAAACGTTGAGAAAAAAGTCCATAAATATTATGCTTTCCTGTAGGGAAATGTCAATTGACTTTGGAGGCTTATGTTTAAACCTATATGGAATGGAATTTAGTTTAAACTAACAATACTAACAATGGTCTTTTCTTGGAAAGGAACACAGTCAACAAAATATCGTTTCAATAAAAATACCCATAAATTATACTATGAATGTAGGAGATTGCTCATATCACAGCAACAAAAAATTGTTTTTTTTTTATCTTAAGCTGGCGCTCTTTCCATAAATATATCCCAGTGCGTTGCGTTAGATGTTGTGGCAAGGAGTCACTCTACTACGATATTTACTTACTGTTGACAAGTGTTGGAAGAAAAGTGATAATGAAAATAATATAAAATGGGTCACCCCACCGACCCCCTCTCCCCACCCATCGTTCCAACAAGAACTGTTAAGATTACAAATTAAATAAGACTTAGTTAGACGCTATAAATATTATCCATATTCATTACTTAACTGGTCAAATTAAAGTTTTCAGGTTTACTGAGATAAGTTGTTTGTTGACGTTATGGAGAATATCATTTGGTTGGGGTGACAGTTTTTTCAAAGGAGATAGCAATATACATGTATGACTTTAACCTGTTCATAAGTACTAATGTTGTTTGACATGATATTGCTCCCGAAGTTAGGTATCAGGAAAAACAGCAGCTTGTACAGAAAACAAAACATTACCTCGGATTCTTCCACGGACATGCAGTAGTGTCTTCTGTGGAAATTTTATTGCTGGAAGCTTTTTCGTTAACAGTTGAGTTTAAACTGGATATTTGATAATCGGGTCTGTAGTTTTTGGAACTGAACGTAGGGTAACTGTCACTGAAAGTTGTGCAACGCTTGTAGGGTTTTCAACGTTGGTTCTTAAGGCCGCTTCAGTCAGTTGTTCATATTAGAAAATCGGTCATCCACCAGGCGAATGGCTCCGTTAGCCGAAACATGCCAATTGTAATTGCTAATTTTTTTAACTATCGCAATCACCAGGTTCCATTAACATAAACAGCCTGCTTCACGGATTCTTGTATATTGAATTATTTTAGCCATTTTGATGAACAAAATGTTCATCTGACGATAAATTAAAACATGCTTTCGGCGACAAAAAGACGTCTTGTGAAAGGGTACAACACTAGTTGCTCACTCTCAACTTTTCCAAAATCGCGCTAATCGGAATATTTTTATGTTAAGAGAATTTTGTAAGTACTTGTCGTCTTAACAAACACGATGAACACTATGGGAGCTTTGCGTATTTTGTCACAAGGTATTTCATTTGGACGACAACAGCCAGCCCGGCGTTTGGTGGAAAGCTATGAAACATCGATAACAAACCAGTTGATTTCGGGATGATAACAGCGAATAAAATTACTTCGGATGTATACTGATTAATTTGATACGGGAATGTAAACTAGAGAAGCCAAAATCGTAAGTACAGAAACTATAATGGGTAAAACACTTACATGGAATACTGCAGTCTTTACCGCTGAAACCATGGTAACATTTACACTCTCCTGTGGCTTGCATACATTCTCCATATATACACTCACATCTCAGTTTACCGTTAGAGCCGGCTAACAAAGATGGACAGCCTGCAGCAACAATAAATGCGTTTAGGAAATATAAGCACTTTGTTATGCCTACTTCTTATATCAGTTTGTTTGTTTGTTTGATTGGGGTTTGACGTCGTACTCAAGGGCATGTCACTAATATGACGATAAATTGTGCACTTCACACTGTTCCTTACGGTGGAAAACCGGGAGGAAATTTCGTAAAAACCACCCCTGCGATTGCCTGAGCCACACTCATATACCCGGTGGTCGACAGCCGGACTCGATCCCAGGAACGGTTTCAAACTTGAGGAATTCCCAGTAAGGATAAACATTATTGTGCACAGAACTGCATCGATACCAACTGGAGCGTCACCTTGCAGCATAGTGAACAACGTAACGATATCAGCATAACGTCAACATTATGATGGTGTTCCTTATGAAATAAAGTTTTAAATAATTTTTTTTTTTTTTAATTTTTAAGTCAATTAAATAACTGCACAAAAAAGAGTTGGCCGTTGTTTGGAATAAAGCTGCATCCCGTAACTGATGTCAATGCATTGAAAAAAGCACGGCATTCACGAAAAACCTGACTTAAGGCTTACATTACCTCCCTTACCAACATTTTGAGGCTCCCATTTAATAGTATAGGATTACTTACGTTGACAGAAGCTTGAAGAAGCTGCCTGGGTCCAGCCATGTTGCCAGGTGTGACAACCATTAGATACCGGTGTGGTACTGAAGTAACCAGTTGGACACTACGAAAAAAGTCACACTGTATTCTAATAGGAAAACATTGAAACAAAAAATTACCACATGTTTTGGTGCGTTTCTGCAGAATTTTGTGTTAGCGACATGAAATATTTAAATTTGGACAAATGTAAATGAAACTTAGGGGAAAATAATGGGGCGGGGATGGGTATTTAAAACTGCGAATCTGGCGATGACTTGCATTTCCTATTTCACTGTACACGGATTACAACATGCTGAGATTTAACCTTGGGAATCGAAACATTGCGATTGGCCGCCTCCAGTAAGGTGAATCGCAGTCAGAAGTCGCACGGCACATGGACGTCAGACAGAGCACTATTTCACGTCTTTGGAACAGGTTTCAGCGATTCCAATCTGTAGAAGACCGGCCCGAAGTGGTAGACCTCGCATAACAACTTCGTCATAAGTTCGCTACATCATAGTCCATCAATTGCGTCACCGAACTACCACAGCAGCGAACACAGCTGGATAAGTAGGCCTACCTGGTTTGAGACAGGTGTCTGCACAACCAATCGGAACCGCTTTCGATCAGCTGGTTTACGAGCAAGGAGAAAATATGTTGGCTCCGTTTTGCAACGCCAACATCGACGTTTACGCGTTCGCTTGTGCATGAATGTACAGGGCTGAAACTTGAGAAACTGGCGGCGAGTATGGTTCAGCCACGAGTCATGTTTCCTTTTACAGGAACATGATGGACGACAGCATGTATACAGGCGCCGCAGTGAACGTTTTGCCAACAACCTCGTCGCAAAAGATAACAGATTTGTTGGAGGCAGTGTCATGATGTGTTGAGCCATATCCTACACCGTAAAAAAAATTAACTATAGTGCTTGTACAGCTGCTCGATATCGGGATAAAATTCATTGCCCTCACATGCTTCCCATTATGTATCAACATAGAGAACTCCTTCAACAGGACATTTCCAGGCACATTTAATAGTGTATTACCTAGAGGATAAGAGCATTAATGTGTTGCCATGGCCATCAAGATCGCAAGATCTCAATCCTATTGAGCATATTTCAATCTATGCAAAAGGAGGTGTCGCACAGTGATTGCAGCTCACAGTGGCCACACAAGGTAGTGACTTCAGCACCCTCGTGTGGCGCTTTTCGGTGCCGTCTGTTCATAGCAAGAACATTACCACAACCTTGTGACAACTTTTAGCTGTGCTATACCCACCAACATTACCGAATTATCCCACTTTGTATTAAAGAGATACTGCTATTGATATTTAGCCTACGCGTTTCTTTTTTTGACAGAGTATATTTGGCCGAATATTTATCACCAGCGACTCAATCGTCTAGTGTGTTCACTCCATATATATAAAAAAAAATCCACATATGTAAAATGTTTTTTATTATGCAGATGTAAAATTCTTTTTCACATAAGTCAAAATCTTTCCAACATAAGTAAAAAGGAATTTCACATATGTGAAAGAGAATTGTACAAAAGTAAAATAAAAGCAAACCTAATTCGACATATGTAGAATAAAGGCAGAAGTGATAAAACGACTTGCCATAGCTACTGAGGGAAAAATAATGACGGAAAGCATTGCTCGAATTCAACTTATAAACATGATCAAGAGCAGGTTTTCTGTTTGCAGTTTAAATAATATCCACATCCAGCACTTGTTCTATTTCCTGGAGTCTCAATTCGTAATGATCAAGTACCATTTAGCTTTTCAAGGCAGACAGGCGGCAGATCTGCGCAAGGTATGGTCGTGACACGGCGACGGTTGTAATCAAATATTGGAGTCTGAAGATGTTTCAAAAGAAATTTCAAAAGAAATACACTTGACTGTTGTGCGATAGATCGTCACTGTGTGCCAATAGAAATCCAGCGTTTGAGGCTTGGCCAAAACAGCAAAAAGCCCGGAAATGTCACATGGTATCTTCCTATCTGTCTATATATTTAGATAACATGTGTTCGGACGATGGTCTCCACTGTCCGGACGCATATGAAAAACTTTCTCTTTTTGAAAACCCTTGATAGCGTTATAATGGAATGCAACAACCCATGAAATGATTATTAAACTGTCTGACTTCATGTTAGGCTTCTTAGTGTCATGCTCACATTCATCATAACTGTACATGTAGTGTTGTTGAATTCGTCCACTGATCCGTGGTCGAGCAAGACAGAACGCCGCCATTAATATAATGACACGTATTTTTATCCAATAAAATGATAACGTTGTCAGCGTCCTGTACAGAATTCACAGTGCCCATCTGTTTCGGTTCGTGACATAATATGGACCGAAATTAAATTTGTGTGTTCTAGAGCCATATAAAGTTCGCTAGGTTTTTATGACTGTTTAGGCATTGTAAATTGTGTTGGGAATTTCCAATCTGTGTTGATAGTGTATGTGCAAAGGCTGGTGTAGAGGCTTCCAGTGAGGAAAATGTACCAGTTTGGTACATATTGATACTTCTGTTACGGCCGAGCGTAGTGGTGATATCACACCATCGAAAATGACGCAAGTCTTGGCCGATTGTCGATTTAAAACACGAATGCTTCAAGTCTATTAAACTAATAGCAAATACCTAATTATAGTAAACAGTACTCCCATAAAAATCACAGATTACAAATGCTTCCGTCGACTACAGAAATCTTATAATCCATACATGCTAAGATACATCCGTCATCGTGTTTCGTATACATGTAAACCCATTGGGCCTACCGCTATACCAGTTAGATCGGATTTTTAGCAGGATATAATTGCTTGCGGTGGAAAATACATCGTTATCGTCATCAGCAAATACATTTTCTATAGAACGATCGCAGAGAAATCATAATTTCAAAGGACAAAGTTTACAAAAGTTGAACAGTTTGCAACTTTCCCGCTCAGCAACCAGTGAGCATTTATCGTCTGTGAACCAACTGTTGCGGACTCCAAATATAAAAGATTTCCATTTCCGGTTTTCTTTCAGTGCACGTAAACAACTTACGTGTATGTAACTTACGTGTGGGGATACATACAGTTTTGCGAAACGCTCCATTTGTAAATTACATATGGTTGCTTACGTATACGTAAACCCTTACACTCACTTGTAACTTACACACTGTTTGTGAAACGACACCCTGCACTCTAGGGCTGTAATGGTGTAAGTTATAGAACGTAACCCTGTGGTTATTCTCGCGTGTATCAGAAATTTCTCGCGTTATTGTTGCAATCATTTCTTTTGATCAAAAAAAGTTAAATACTCAAACAAGAACAAATGTAAAGATAGTTTTCTGATTTCTTTATTTTGGAAACTGTTTCAAAAATCGCACCGAACCAAATCTGTATATTAAAAAACGAATGAATTGATTTAGGTTTATTTGTTTAAAATTAATAATTAAAATAGTCCAAAAGACAACTCTTGATTCTAAGAATATATATGTTCTTACCCTTAACATCAGTTTGACACACGTGTTGCCTTTAGACAGGTTTTGAATCAATGTTGTGGGATTTACTGAGTACATACAACACAGGTCACCTCGTATCCGTCCACATACGGTGGACATGGTAAAGACCCACAGGACACTTCCACATGATAGAACAAGTTTCCGTCTTTATTTGTAAACGTTGCTACATCGACATCAGGGTCTTGGTCCACACAGACAAACTCCGGTCTTTTATGAGTATGATGCCCAGACATCAGGAACCCCAGATACTCAAGATTCCATCCGGAAGGACATTCCAGACGAGCGGGGATCATCAAATGGTTCATCCTGGCCGGTGTTTGACAAACAGCACATTGGGCGTCAATTTCATGCTGAAGTTTTCCTCCAGAATTACCTCGATGAAATCCAGAATTGGATTCTGAAAGTTCGAATTCAGTTCCATAAAGACGTGCACCGCTTTGGACGCCAGCGACCGTTCTATTCCACTGTGGATTAGATGGTAAGCAGAGATGGTTCGCTCCGGAACCTGAATGAGTATAATGTGCTCCCGCTACAACTCCCGAATAAAGTTTAATGGCGTGTTCAGGACAAACGTTTCTTCCCCGACGGACGTAAATGGCTCTTTTGAGCGAAGACTCCTCATTTTTTGCAATTGATTCTCTATCCTGTCCACTCAGTCTTTTCTTTTGATAAACTAAGCCGTTTTCAACAACGTGTCTTAATTGTTCAACCGATGTGAGAAGTTTCCTGAATCTTGTTTCAAATTCAAGTGACAAATCAGAATTTCCTGGTGAACCTGGGGGTCCATACGGTCCTTGAATACCATCTCTGCCATCCCGACCATCCCGACCTGGCACTCCGTGACATGTAGTTACCATATTTTCTTTGTTACTCTGATCAACTTCGTCTGACTGAGTTGCCACGGCCACGTGAATAAGGAATACTATAACAGACAGTATGCGATGATGCATTTTGGAACGAGTCTAGTGGATCTTAACATCTCCTGTGGTACTAAATACTACACGTACAAAACGATGTTATCAAAGTCGGCTATTTCAATAGAACAATTTTCAACTCGTCTTCAACCTTCAACCAATCGCAAAGAATTCGGATTGATTCATTCATGGTCACCTGTTCAGTACGTATCACAGCATAATGAATACATGTCATACAGAACGAGTCAACATCTGGCGAGTAATATCCACATTCCAGCCTGTCTGCTAAACGGGCTAAAAGGCCTACCCACTTTACATTATGTGGAAGACGACAAATGCTTCCATAGAGATATGCTCCACCCTGCGGACCAGCGACCGTTCTTTTCCATTGTGGATTGGACGGTAAACAGATATTGTTTGCCCCGGAGCCTGAATGAGTGAAATGCGCTCCGGTTACAAATCCCGAATAAAGTTTTATGGCGTGTTGAGGACAAACATTTCTTCCCCAGCGAACGTAAGTGGCTCCTCCGAACGAAGAATCCTCATTTTTTGCAATTGATTCTCTATCCTGTCCACTCAGTGTTTTGTTTTGAGAAACTAAGCCATGTTCAACGGCATCTCTTAATTGTTCAACCGATGTGACAAGTTTCTTCAAACTTGTTTCAAATTCAAGTGACAAATCAGAATTTCCTGGTGAACCTGGATGACCTGGGGATCCATACGGTCCTTGAATACCATCTCTGCCATCTCGACCATCTCGACCTGGCACTCCGTGACATGTAGTTACCACATTTTCGTTGTTACTCTGATCAACTTCATCTGACTGAGTGGCCACGGCCACATGAATAAGCACTATAACAGACAGTATGCGATGATGCATTCTAGTGGATCTTAACACCTCCTGTGTTACTAAATACTGCGCATAGAGATATAGAGTGAAAACAATGTTATCAACGTCGGCTATTTCAGTCGAACATTTCTCAACTCGTCTTCAACCTTCAACCAAAGGCAAAGAGTTCGGATTGGTTCATTCATGGTCACGTGTTCAGTACGTATCATAGCATGTTGAATACATTTCATATAGAACGAGACAACACCTGGCGAGTAACATCCACATTCCAGCCTGTCTGCTAAACGGGCTAAAAGGCCTACCCACTTTACATTATGTGGAGGAATATAAATGCTTCCATTAAAACGATGATAAATATCTTTTTCAATATAAAAGAGGCTAGTCACATACCGGTTCTGCAACTTATCCTTTTTGTTTTGCACAGCTTTTTTTCTCTCCTGCTGTCATTCACTTATACACTTAAAAAAAACATAATTCTGCAAGTCAATTGGACGTTTGATATGTAGGAAACAAAGTCCCGTGCAGCTGGAACTATAGTGTACATGGGACACAGAATGTGTACTAAGATTGCCTTTACTCCTGCAAAGAGATAAGTCTGATGCGTGAGTAGGTGAAGACGCACGTGGTGTTATCAATCAATTTGAAATCAGTTTTATAGTTTTATTTTTCTTTTACAATATTAACTAGAATTGAATATCGGCAATTTGTATGTATGTCATGTAAAAGCAATCATCCAGTCAGTTTACTCGTGATAAATATTATTTTATTACAAACGTTTGTACACCTGGCTCTCTAGTACGGCGTAAATGACTAAAGACCTAACGCTCTCTGTTACCTGGGTGATCACTACATTCACCAGTCACAAAAACAACATCAACGATATTCGTCATAAGCACATATATTTGTATCTAACTCGTAGAGATCCTTTTTTCTAAGCACTTCCTGTTGAGAATATTTTAGCTAAAGTGTCTTGTTTTTAATCAGTGGATTTCTTTTATCTTCCCAATCAAACATAGATTTACCTACGTAATGAAATAATTTTCTTTTTGACGTAATTTAAAAATATACTTGGCTTATCTCACTATTCAACCTATATCTTCAAGCTATATCTATCAGTTTTGTAAGTGTATTTACTAGAATTATTAAGAGACACATTGCCTGTCCGCGGTATTGACAAAATATAAGTTAAATGCAATGTCCGTTGGTCTACATTACATGAGTTCCCCAGCGAAAGTAAGTGGCTCCTCCAAGCAAAGAATCATCATTGTTTGCAATTGATTCTCTAACCTGTCCACTCAGTCTTTTCTTTTTAAAAGCTACACCATTTTCAAAAGCCTCTATTAATTGTTCAACCGATGTCAGAAGTTTATTGAAGGTTGTTTCAAATTGAAGCGTTACTAAATACTGCACGTAGAGATATAAGCTGGTGCTAAACATATATGTAAAAAGAGTGAAAACGATGTTATCAACGTCGGCTATTTCAGTAGAAGAATTTTCAACTCATCTTCAACCTTCAACCAATCGCAAAGAGTTCGGATCGGTTCATTCATGGTCATGTGTTCAGTACGTATCACAGCATAATGAATACATTTCATACAGAACGAGTCAACATCTGGCCAGTAATATCCACATTCCAGCATGTCTGTTAAACGGGATAAAAGGCCTACCCACTCTACATGGTGTTATCAATCAATCTGAAATAGGCTTTATAATGGGTTTTTTTTTTTAACAATATTAGCCCGAATTGAATATCGGGAATGTATGTCGTGTAAAAGCAACCATCCAGTAAGCTTTTTTGTGCTACACATTATTTATTTAACTATGACTGCCGTAAAATGTTACTCTAACCAACGGTGGAAATAACTAAAGACCTATAAACACTCCCTGTTACCTGGGTAATCACTTCTTTCCCAACTCTCAAAAGCAACATTCACGGTATTCGTCATATGCAGAGATATTTGTATCTAGCTAGTAGAGATCCGTTTTTGTTAGGACATCCTGTAGAAAGTATATGAGTTAAATGTCTTGGATTTGGTCACTGGATTTTCTTTTAACCTTTCAGCCAGACATAGATTTACCTATACCCGATGAATCAATTGTCTTTTTGACGTAAATTAAAAATATGCTTGACTAATTTCCCTGTTCAACGCATCGTTTCAAGCTATACATGTAGCTATCAGTTTTGTAAGTGTATTTACCATAAGTATTTGGAGACACATTGCCTGTCAACGGAATTGACAAAATATAAGTTAAAAGCAATGGCCGTTGGTCAACATTACATGAGGTTTTTATGACTTGAACTATTGCGCTTAACCGTATTTCACTTATATGGCGAAGGGTTGTCCACTTGCTTTTCTGCCTCTCTCAAATACTGGGCAGGAGGAAAATCTGTTAAATCCCCTCCCCTCCCCCTTTTCCTGGATAGACGGAGTCAATTCCTGTTAGGATGAGGTATAACACGAGGAATATGTTTAGAATTAACTCTGAGATAGAATGCAAAAGTAATAAAAAATAGTCATACAGGGTTATATTCGTGTCTTGGATAATATTCGTGTCATCGTATCGCCTACTTTCCTACTCTTCATACCAGCTCTTCCCCGATTTATTCCTGTTTTTCACAGCTTGTTCTGCTCTTTCACCGTTATTTATAAAAGTAACTCTGTAACACAAATGGGATATAATTATCCGTTTACATTTCGTTAACCCCAGCAAGGAAAGTATTTGTTTGAATCACTTATTTGGACGTTTGGGTTTTACGGTCAAACATCTGAGTCTGAAATATGGCAAGACATGTTTTTCTTTTTTCAAACATTTAGGTTAATTTAGATGATGGAAAGACTATTACGACTAATGAAAACTTTAACAGTAAAAGAATAGTATAACAACTCCGCCGAATGAAAATGAATTGATTTTGATTCCACCATCATCAGTAATTATTTATCTAGATACATGATATATATTTGGTAGACAATTTGAATTGTGATTCAGAAAATGTGGTATACCTTATAACTTGTAAGAAGTGTCTGAAACAATATGTTGGTGAAACCAAGAATTCCTTTCGGCTTATAGCCAACAATCAGTTGAGCTCCATTAGATCTAACCTCATATCTCCAATAGCTGAACATTTCGCTCTCCCTTATCATTCGATTAAAGATTATTCTGAAATCTTGCTGATTGAAAAAACACAAATTCTTCCCTCTGAAGAACAAACCAAACAGAAGCGCTTAGAAAGAGAGGCGTATTGGATTCAAACTCTTCAAACCTTCAATATTCATTGTATTTTCTCTGTATCTCTGAAATACATGTAGGCTGATTTATTCATAGCCCATGTCAAACGTCTTGTAAGCTACATTTTTACAATATTTTATACACCATATAAATGGTAATTTATCGAGATATCTGTAGGTTACCCATAACACAACTCGAGATTGGGGTTATTAAGAAACTTGTCTCTGGTATAGTTATCTAGAACATAAGATGATTCTTCGATTTTAGTTATGTGCCAGTGTGATTGCTCTTAGAAATATAATAGGCAAAACATTTATAGCCAGGTATAGTATAATAGTGAAACAAGAAGAAGTCTACAGTGTGTTCGTATCCCGAAAATATCATGTACATTTTTTGGCTTCGGAAATGCACTGTCAGTTTAGATTATATAGGGCAAAGTTTAGGCCCGACTATAGCGAAATGGCATTGAGTTATATTGTGAAACTGGGACTGTCCACATCAGCAATGCTGGTTAAATACATTGTCATTGTAAATTTTATTGGCAAAACATTCTTGTGGTAAAAAAAACACACTTGCTTTATTAATACAAAGCCAAGAAAAGATATTTCATTTCTGCCAAAGACGACCGGATTGAGTTAATTAAACGAAATGGTTTATTTGTATACAAACAATGAAAATGAACTGGGATTTGAACGTACATGTATTATGTCTGACAATATTACAGTAATAAACGCTCGAGGTAACAATTGAATAATGAAGTGTGTACGGAGTTGTTATGTAACCAATTACATAAACTAAAAAGCCCGCGGCAGTGGCTTAGTCGTTTGCGAGAGCGCTGTCAAAAGCCTACTTCGATGTACTCTGCATGGGATCCAGTCCGCCTGTCGGCCCTCAGGTATATGAGTGAGTCACAAGATGTGGCTCTGGCAATCGCGGTGTTGGTTTTTACGAGATTTCCTCCCGGTTTTCCGCCGTAATAGGGCAAGGAACAGTGTGAAGTGGACAATCCGTCGTCATATAAGTGAAATACCCTTGAGTACGGCGTTAAACCCCAATCAAACATAAATTAACAAAGCGAAAGGCCCGTTCATACGATAAACAAAGTTGGGAAGTGTGGACCAATCAGTTTGTACAATTTGTGACGTTTGTAGCATGTTGAGAACGAGTTGTACGATTAAGGAACGGTTTTAGTTTCACCAGTCGAGTTGTTTAACGACTGGCGAGTAAAATCGATTTTCGAAAACGTGACATTTTCGTTTTGAAAACAATCGGATATTAAAGGTGACCGCGGTGTCAAAAGTACAAAAAATACACCGAGTCGAAAAGAGACCGTATTACGGCAACCAAGCACGATCTAGCTTTTCAAACGTAGCTTGTATTTTTGGGATCAATAACTAGATAAATTCCCGGAGACAAGTTTCTTAACAGATCTTAATCTCAAGTTGTTCTGCGTGGCTTACAGACATCTCGAGAGAAGGCAAGGGCCATGTACAGGGTGTAGAAAATATGGGTTAAATATGCAGCAATCATGCAGGGTATTCGGCATAGATTTAATATAAATCAAAAACACAGTCGGGTATTTTTTAAAAATAGAAATTAGCCAATGAATATGTCTGCTAAGAGAACAAGGGCAAAAATTCTCTGTTTAAGTGGACCTTAACATGGGAACTGCCGCTTTAAACAAGGTTTTTGGGGGTTTTTATTTCTCTATAATCGTGTATGTGAGAGATGAGTAGACCGTTAGGTATTAGATTTTGATATGCCTGTATACGGAGACTAGGATACCCAGGAACTAGGTTGGTCATTCAAAAGAAATAATGTCATTCTTATTCCGTTTAGCTGGTACCCAATTGAATACGCTTGAATATAGCCTAAAATATCAAAACCGAACAAAAGGGATAGGGGCCGCCAATAAGGCCCCGGAAGCTGGGAGTATACATGAGGAAAGGCAATCTAGGCTGATTTGGGGAATATATTTTTGGCGAAATATTTTATAATGCGAGAGGGTCTGATTTGCCTATATATGTCGATGCTGTTTTAGTGGTTTTTTAAATCTCGTTAGCACTGTTATGACACAATAGCAGTCCGTCGCAGGCCTACATGCTTCCACCACAATAAAGAGTTTTAAAAATAACTGTGCCGAACTTTCTAGTCAGATAAAGCAAAACTATACTGTACATAATACCATTATTACCTAGTATATTGTTTACATTCCGTTCTTCTTTTTTTTGTTTTATTTTACTTATTTTTTTTTTTTTTTTCTTCCTTTTTTCCCTTCTTTTCCTTCTTTTCCGTTTTATGAGCCTGGGGCAAGCACCCCCCC
>JAVFBW010121008.1:0-14876 GCA_034783835.1 Mopalia ciliata
GGTCAGCCAATTTTGAACTATCCAATGATAGATCAGTGAAGTCTGCTGTACACAGGATTTGATGACTCAACTGGTACCTGTGATCCTTTTTAACGAGTGATAACCAGAGTTAGGATCAGATTATGAAAATGGAAATGAATGTATTGTATTACACACAAACAGTTTTACTTATTTATAGAATAAGTTTTTTGGGTGGTCTTCCCCTTTAAGTATGACATAAAACACCAATCAATCAATCAAGTGGTGACTTTGTGTATATAAGTGTGTCACACTTGGTGACTCACATGAATGGTTTATACAAGATTTCCCCCTCTCTCTGTATGTTTTAAGTGAAGTGAACTTAAGCAAGCCATTAAAGACAAAACAAAAAATCAATAGCTTGTTTTTCTTCTTTACAGACCACATTCCTGGAGACAAACCCCTACCTACTTGGGTTAACCATCATTGTCTCAATCATACACAGTATCTTTGAATTCCTTGCTTTTAAAAACGGTAAGTTCTTCAATATATAGAACATCCATATTTTAAATTCAGTAAGCAAGTTCTTGTACCACACCAACTTTTTCACAATGATAACATATTTCAATAATTTAATTTATGATCAAACATGCATCCTTGTTCGTTAAATCTGGACCCATTAGCTGAGGCCAGTATAATTGAATTATACTCATGCTGACAGCCTTGTAGGAACAATAATTTTCCAACAAAAACTTTCACATAACACATTTTGGTTGTGTTTCTGTTCTCTGGTGACAAGAACTCGGCTGCACATATTGAAATACTTTCAGTATGGTGACAATAGCTATCGATCTGAAGTGTACATTGCAATAAGACACAAGAGGAATACCCTATATAATTAGGACTGATATTCCCCCTATTAGATTTTATTTTTTATTTAATTGGTGGTTTACCTCATACTCTAGAAAAAGCAACTATGTCTATCTTCAGTGACCCGAGGTGAGAAAAGAGGCTGCTTTCTTTTGCCCTGCTGTTCGCAGAGCTAAAGGGTAATGGGAAGCAGATTCGTTTGGGATGTTCTGTAATTGTGTCCATCGTCATATAAGTGAAATACCCTTGAGTACGACGTTAAACACCAATCAAACAAACAAACAATAATTGCTTTCTGATTAATAACTATGGGTGACATTTAACATTTGAGTGTATAAGCTCAATTATTGGCCGACACTGCGTCATCTGATTGAAATAATATTGAGAAAAGGCTTACTGATGAAATTGGGGCCCGTGGCCATAGCTCAGTAGTAACGAGTGCGCTTCCTAAACTGAAGCTGCTTAGATTTACCATTCACGGGAAAGAGTCAGCCTGTTGACCATCAGGTATATGAGCGAGTCACATGTTGTGGCTCTGGCCATTGCGGGGGTGGTTTTTACAAGGTTTCCTCTCAGTTTTCCACACCATTCAAACAAACAAACAAAATAAAGATGAAATCAAACAAAATCTTGAGTTTTTACAGAACCTCAGTTTTCTCAGTTCATAAATTTCCAATTATCCTATGGCAGTGAGAAGGAAATCCTCTTGTGTGGGAATTCTGATCTGGCAATTGGGGCGCAGGTGTTTAGTTGTAGGAGCCAGTGGAGACTAGCAGGGATAATACCAGTGTACTGACCGATTATAGAGGTCACTTTGTGTTACACAAGCTCTATTTCTCCGCCATACAGAAGTAGTATTAAATGACATTGACCATGGCTTGACAGTTTTCGACTGGGTCTGTTATTGAACAGACATCCTGTTGTTGGCAAGGTTATTGCTCTGTTTTTATAATTTAGTCTGACATTCAATATAGTGAGTGGCCTGATTGTTTGGGGGAGTTGAAGTAGGCCAATTTTATTATATTATTTTTAATAACTGTTCACTGCCATCCTCTGTGAAATGATCTGTACCAGATTAGCCTTGAAAAATTGATATTTGTTTTTGTAAAACTCTGTAGATATTAAATTCTCTCAAGACATGAACATTAAACATGTCATTTTAAAAGAGTAGAAAATATAATGGGAAGAATTAGAAACTACACACATTGATGTAATTAAAATCACACATAACATTATTTCAATCGGGGGTTTATGAGGTATGTGACAATAGGAACCCTACAATCACGGGGATGCTTTTTACATGATTTTCTCTTGGTTTTTCCCACATCATGTATTTCATTTGAAGACAGTATTTGAAGTACTAAGAAGTGGACAATCCGTGTAATATAATAGACCAAAGTCACAACTCCGAGAAACGACAAGATACGCATGTTAAGTTTTTATATTTCGGTTTATAAAACCATCATCAGGAATCCTGATGATGGTTTAATAAACCAAAATATAGAAACTTAACAAGCATATCGTGTCGTTCTTGGAGTTGTGACTTTGGTCTACTATGTCAAATTAGTCAGTGGGAATCACAGTATACGTGTAATATAAGTTAAATAACCTTGTATTGAGTTGGTTATAAAACTCCAATCAAACATATTTTTTCGGGCTGATATTAGCTAAGATCTGTCTTAAATAAGTTTTAGCAATGATCTCTGTTACTCGGACAGACTGACTGAATGCCTGGTTTAAAGTCTCTTTTAAGGATGTAGACACAGATTTAAATTTGAGCTTGATGTATATCAAATATTTATATTTCTTGTTCTGACACCCTAAGTCACCACAATTTTGGTTTATGACCAATCCTAACTTATTTGCTTGTTGTGACCACATTACAGCATGTAATCCCACAAAAATATGTCTTCATAGGAATGTTGATGTGTTTAACACAAAGGTCATCTTCTGCCTCTCAGATACAATATCAAAGTCTTTAAAATAGCTTGTGTATTAATTAATACTCTTCAAACGGATTGTGAATTGTATTCATTCGATTTGTATGTAATGATATCATTATTTGGGTTCTGTGTTGAAGTTTGTTTTCAAGCATATTTTTTTTTTATTTTGCCCTGTATATTTAGACATATATTTATACTGCTTTAATGTTGGGTTCTTTATTTTCAGGTTGAAGACACACTGTTTTCATTATTTTAGTTTTTTTAGGTTGAATACATCAGACGTATTTTGGACTGTTTTATTATTTTATGTTCTCTATTTGCAGGTTGAAGGCACCAGACATACTGTAAACTGTTGTCATTATTTTGCCTTCTCTATTTTCAGATTGAAGACACCAGACAGTTTTCCTTTTTGGAGATCATGTATTTTGGGGTTCCTGTATACTGATATCATTAATTTGGGTCCTGCATATTTAGGTTCCTTTATACTCACATCATATTTTGGGGCCTATGTATTTATATTTCTTTTTGCTCACATCATATTTTGGAAGCCGTATATTTATATTCCGCTATACCCACATCATATTTTGGGGCCTGAATATTAAGATTGTTTTTTACCCACATTTTTAGGGCCCTGTATATTTATGTTTCTCTGTTTACTGTTACTTGTTCATCAACATGCCTTAACAATCTGTCAGTTTTGAAGAACGATACAGAAGCCTGGACACTATAGTACAGCACCACCTACAACCAGCCACCTTTGAAGAGTTTGCTGCAAATGTGTTTGCACCAGTTCTCAATCAGCCTGTCAATAGTACATGTAAGTTTTCATATTTTGATGGAACTTTATCCATTCTTTACAATCTTATTGGGTGTCCACTCTGTGAGGTTTTTTTTTTCTCGTGTTAATGGCATATATAACATATATAGCATTGCTGCTGATATCTGGAATGTGAGCATAATGACCACTGGGATGCTCTGTCCTGAATCAATATTTGTCTTGTACGATGTCTGACTTCTTCAGGGGTGTTCTGTCAGACTTCATCAGTGATAGCAAATGGTTCAAGGGAGCTTCAGGTTGACCTGGCTCTCTCAGAGCTAAAGAGAAAAAGAAGCTGTTTGTGGTGTCTGTATTGCTTCCTGTTGTTGTCCTGTATTTATCCCTTTGTATCTTTGTTTGTTACCAGTGGCTTCAAGAGTGGTTTCTTTCACCCATTGGGCTGGTATGTCATCATATAAGGGAAATACCCTTGAGTAGGACATTAAACCCCTATAAAAAAAACAAACAATCTTCAGGGGTGTCCTGCCCTGATCAATGCTATCCAGCCTGATGTCTTCTGGAGTCCTGTTCTTGTTCTGTACTACTGTGTCTGCTCTGTTTTCATGGGTAATACGTGTGATGTCTATTGGAATGTCATGGCTGTTGCTCTTTATGGGGCTGTTTAAAGTAATATTGAGACAAATTGCCAGCCTTACTCAAACTGTAATTTAGAGAAAGTAAGTTACTTGTCTGAAAGAAAAAAGTATGTTTATTTTTAATATTATCAATATCCTTATTTTGAATAATGGCAGTTTTATCTTACTCTTTGCTATCTATTTTCAGCATTTGACCAGGTGAGGCTTGAGACTTCACTCAGCGCCCAGGATCTGGCTAAATCCACAACCAATCAGCTGCCTTCACCCTCTGGTTCTCGCCAATCACGAGGTAGGAAAGCTCAATCCGCACTATGGCTTAAGGGCAAAGATCATTTAATATTTCTCTAATCTTTCAACCTCTTCTAATCACAAATATATATAAATATATATATATTGTGTGTATATACTATCCTATATTTTCAATTTGTTCATATCCCATGTATGATAGTATTTCTATCAATATAAAGGACATAGAATGTTCCAGATTAATTTGCAGCTGTTTTTTGAAAAACTGTGGTTTGTTTTGTATATTAAACTATAATTGTACATTTTTTTAATGGTATTTTGTTACACAGTTTCCATGATATTAAGTGTTTGTTCACTTTGAATAGTTTTCTAGTCATTTAAAACAAAGAATTGTATTTTAATATATTATGTAATTTCACATACCATTTAAGTTAAGAATTTGTGTAAGAAGGTACACCATCTAGCTCTGTTTGTTGGCATGGTTACTGTATGTTATCATGTTTATGTTGCCATGGAAATACGTCATCATGTAGTGATATCTATGTGACGACTTGTTGTACAGTTTTGTTAAGTATTATTGTCTGCTGTGATTTTAGTTCCAGGTGATTACTGACCAAGGTTATAAACTTTATTGCTATGAACAGAACTAAGTTTGTATTTAAATAAACCATTATATCCAAAAATTTGTAAAATTTTCAATTAAAAATACACATCGATCTGTACGAAGGTGTATTTTTTAATCAAAAGAAAATAGTCACTGATTTAGTGTCTGAGCCAGTGACTGATAACAGGAAAGTTTAAGGCTGACCGCATTATTTTAAACTTTTTCAATGATAATTAAAACATTTTCACATAGAGAAAAGAATCAACTAGAAGAAGGAATGTTTCTGTTCAGTATGTGGACTGTGATAAAGTGCTTTGTGTTATATCTTACAAGAAGTGAATTATATAATTATGTTAAGATGATATTGTTGTGTTCAAGACAAAACCTCTGCAATTTATTTTGGTATTAGAAGAAGTTTGTTTATTCTTGTTTAACAGGCTTGTCTTAAATTATTAATAGATAAGGCGTTCTGCGTTAAACTTGCCATCAGATATAAGGAATTTAACATTTTGAGTGGCAATTTTGTCATCTGTCTTCATCTGAAAGTTGGTTTTAGGAGGGAATTTGTATTATCTAGAAGAGTGAATTGTTTAATTCTATTTAGCATAATGTTAAATTGAACAACCTGCCCGGGCTGAAAACAGTGTACCTAAATCTTTAATTAGGTAAGCTGTAAGTAAGGGTGAGTGATCATTCTCCTCAAATGTGAAACCCTGGTCTTGGGCTATGTTATGTTGATTTTGCACCATAGTTTTCACCAGAACCAGTTCTGTCAACTGATAAGTCTAACTGTAACTATAATAAGTTGCCTTGGTGCTCTAAGGGCAAAGTGGTGACACAAAGCTAATTTGCTGGTGTGTCTTTCATCTGCCTCAAGCTATTATCTGGTCTTACCATTTTCATTGTCTGTTTCCTTTGTCCATTGATTTCCCAGGTCATCATATGTGTGAGATGATCTTTAGTTCAATAGATTGTTGAAACCTAATCAAACAAACTAATAGCTGTAACCACATTGTATTATGTTGCCATGGTTATAAGCACATGCTTAGGCTAAGATCACTTTGTGGAACAGTAATCTCTTCTTTAGATATTAGCTATATGCACCCTGCAATTTCCTCAACTATGAAAATAGGTATACAAAAATATTACTGGGAAGGCTCTATGATAAAAAAATATTACAGTGAGCCGTTCAGTAAGCAGTCCGACTCAAGTTGAGCATGAAACCAGTCACAAGGAAATGACAATCTTCAGCCTATCAAAGTCCTTGGATTCCACTGATTTGCATAGCCTATGTGTGTAACTCTGAAGACTGAGCCCCATGAATCATATTTAATAAGATCAGAGATAAATAATCATAAGTTCATAAATAATAAAAAAACAACAGATTTTTATTCTGAAATATTTGGTATTCATTTTGCCCATCAGTTGACTTACTATTTAATTGCATTTGATTGAATAAAAACAAAACAACAGGATTTCCAAAACTGTATAAGTAATCATAACTCTATGGTTATATTAATTGCTTAAAACAGACTCATGCTAGGAATACTTTGTGAGTTCTAGGAAAATCAAAAGATTTAAAGTGACCTGTTACTGATTGACAGACAGCAAGTTTAGACTACTGTAGCTGTGATAAAAGCCAGCAATAAATTTATACGTTTGTATTCTTACATGAATAGAAATAAAAAATTCTACAGCTTTGGACATATGGTTGTGCCTCGTGTTGCTTGTGCACTATGTATGTTTTGGTTGGGCTTTTTAATTGGACATATTATGACTACAACTAAGGAGTTTTACATAGTAGTATAGTAACTGCTCAAAAGAAAGATAATGAATTCATTTTGACTCACCGTTTTGGTTGATTGATCAAACTCCATAGCATCAGGAATGATACTTGGACTTCTTGGCTTGAACTGGTGACCTTTTTAAGAAGCTGGTCTTGATTGAATACCTGGGCAAGACACTTTCAATAAAAGATAGCGACCATTCATTGGTTGATGCTCTTGGTAAAGTTACTGTACTTCCTCTAACTGTTCAGACATTCTAATTGTAATCAAATGGGATGTTGGGGTTTCGGTCTTTCCTAGCTATATACCTCAGATTAGCCACCAAGTTTCTCGTTTTTATTTTTTAAAAATATATTTTACTCCATTTCTAGATATTGTAGAATGCACTGTGATCAATATTCTTATACCATTTATCTTAACCAACTAAATCTCTTCACAGTGGTCATTCAAGCAGACAGGTTTGAACGCTGGGCAATTAGCTGAACAAATGTCAAGACGAAAATGTTAATTTAGCTTTGCAAAGCACAACGATATCATTTATACTGTTGATTCAATCAAGTTATATTTGCTGGAAATATTATCTCTTTTTAGCCTCTTAAGATGGTTTGGGTCAATCATAAGAGGCGTGAAAAGCGGTTGCTTTCTGTTACCCTGGTGTTTGCAGAGCTAAAGGGTAACGGGAAGCAGATTTGTTTGTGATGTCCTGTATTTGTGTCCGTCGTCGTATAAGTGAAATACTCTTGAGTACCACGTTAAACACCAATCAAACAAACATGTAGGATGATTGTGTTAGATCTCCAGGTAGGACAATAGTTGAGATCTGATTTTAATTAGAATGTGTGTGAGTTTGCCACGCAGTTAGCTGTAAGACTTTCAGCAGATAGTCCCAAAACACATCACACATGAATAAAATAAAAATAGATATATTTTCAGCTTCAACAGTTTTATTATTGTTTAATGTCATTCTCCAACATCAGAACAATCATGATTCGTGGCTTCCTTTACATCATAAAGAACATATGAGATGTCATGAATGCAGAGAAGACCAACTTTCAAGATTGAATTACCTCCCTTGTTAAACTGTCGAGATTTCCATCGCCATGGTCATTGGCATATCACTGAATATAAAACAAGTGTCAATATTACAGAGTAGTCTTCCTTGTTTATACAAATATACATTTACAATAATCACGATGGACACTAAAACTATGTAAAAAAAATCCAATGTTGATTTTGATCTACTGATTTGGGGTGTTATATCATACCAGAAGTCTTATCAAGTACCGGTAAATAAACGTCTGATCATGCTAAAGGCTATCTCCATCATAATTGTGTGCCTGATTTATGTTAACATGAAACCACCAAATGTTAAACACCACACAAGAGATCAGCTTTGTGTTGCCACGGAGATCTCCAAATGACAAGAAGTTCCCTCCATCCTGCTGTTAGTTTCACTGCTGTTTAATTAATAATTATAATTTTATTTGATATACTTTTTATTCTCAAACATATTTTAATAATAAATAGCTCATATTATAAACACTTAATAGCTATGTTTATCAGCTACAAGTACATGTACTAAATGTTACATTCACATGTCATCAAAATTCGCTGGATTTGAAAGATCATCTTATGTCTGGATAAATTAAAACGTATTACATGCAAAACACAATATCACAATCAATAATATTATCTGTTACCTTAAAGAAATGTGCTCAAATTATGTAAACATAGTTATAACACAACCATAAAAGTAATTTCTTGTAAGCATGTAAAAGTCTGCTAAAAACTATCTCAAACAATGCGTAGAAAACATTGCCTAATATAAGTTGTATGTCTTGTAAAAGACCACCAGGTCTTGGCTAAGATTAATGACTTTGCTGGAGACATGTGAACATACAATTCAGTTTAGTTCAATAAAATGTTGAGAAAAAAGTTATCTATATACCATCCCCTCCTACATGTTGTATTAGTGTGGTCTTCTATATACCATCCCCTCCTACATGTTGTATTAGTGTGGTCTTCTATATACCACCCCCTCCTACATGTTGTATTAGTGTGGTTTTCTATATACCATCCCCTCCTACATGTTCTATTAGTGTGGTCTGTCAACAATTGTGGCTAAATAATTTTAACTTCATTAAATACGGCTAATTAATCTCTGCAATATTTATTTTGATGCCGAAATGTAACATCAGGTCCATGATAGCGTGAAATACATCATGGATTGTATCTGGTACTCACTAATTTTCTTAGACATCTAACTTTTGAAATCTGCCCTTAAACTGTACTTGTTTTAAGTCTTATGCACCTGAACAGTCAGTAATCTTGATTGTTTTAATTAATTGAGTGGTATTTGGAGCTTAACACTATTTTTTTTTTAGTATTATTGATTCTTTAAGTGGCATTTTAGAAGGTGGAAGTGATGTACATATCTAAAGATGGCAGGGCTTGGTATGGTCAACAAATTTTTTATTTATACAGCATTCTTAGTTCTTATCAATTCTTCAAGTTGCATGTTGAAGGTGGAAATGCATGTCATATAAGATCAAAAGCCTTGGCACGAATAACAAATTTTATGTTTATTAGATATTATGTTGCTATATCTTTCCAGAGATAATTTTCAGGTAGGATACCGGGTAGCAATATCTTGAATGAGATAGAAACGTCATATATGATAGTCCTAATGAAAGCAATGCATTCAAACAGTCAAATACACAACCCAATCATATTCTTGCTAGAGTTTCTATAGGTTATGAGACTAAGACAACTCTCGTATGCTTTGTCAGACCATCACACATTAATTTCCGCGAATATTTGGGATGACATATGTCACAGACCAGCAAATAAAAGAAGTGCAAAACAATAAGGCCCAGGTGTATCTTAAGAGTCAATGTCTCAATGTCAGTAGTAGAACTGATTATATTTTAGAATGATACACAACTATCAAATGTGAAGGGTGTTTATCTATTATAGAATGGATGTTCCTCCAGTGATAAATACAGACAGTAGGCCTAGGTTTGAAACATACTCCCTTACGTCAAGGGTCTGACTTGCTTCCAAGTTTTGAGATATTTCTACTCTACTAGATGTTATATAAACGAAAAGGGTGCGAAGTTCTTAAGTTTAAACTACTTCAATATCTACTCGTACTTGAACTCACTGTGTCCATTTTTGCCAAGATCTAAATCTTCAACTGAAGTTACCTTCACATATATGCACTTATAACAAGTAATATATATTAAACATAATGATTCTTATCTATGTACAATCTCATAAAAATTATGTGTAAACAATGTTGAGAAATAAAAACTCCAGCATAGCGTCGTCTAAGATTAAATAGAATTATAATAGTTTACATCACAATTGATAAATATAAGAATGAAACCTTTTTTAAAATTCATAAATCCTTATTTTTAGCATATAAAATTTATGACATTTTTTTTTCTTTTTTTTTTGACAGCGAATCAGGCTAATGGTAGAGATTAAAAAGTTCAAACTAACATCAATCTGATAAAACAATGATAATTCCGTATAGAATTGTCATTAATTAAAATAAAAAAATTATACAGTATCATATTGAAATTTAACTTATTTCTAAACACTGGTGAAAAACTAAAAACTTATTTTATTACTTGTATACTGGTGACATGCTTAGATTCCCTATACATAACTGTCCTTGATTTATTAGGACCTGTTTTGCATGAAATTAATTTATATAGTTCAATGCTTACATAAACACACAATTTTTCACTAGCAACACTCATTTCCCTAGTAACAGAGTTTAAAATACCACTGCATGCTGGTCTTAACTTATATGTAACTATTTAATCATTTTTTAAAAAATGATGTTACTTAAGAAATATTTTTTAAATAGAGAAATGAGAATTGTAGAGTGGAGACACTACTGATCTTGTAGATGATTGAGACAATCCACCTGTACCCAAAGGTAACAACACATCCACCTGTACCCAAAGGTAACACACCTACCTGTCACTCCTGTAGATTGTTGCTCATATCAACATGATATTATTTCTCTTTCATATCAAATCCTTAACCCAAGCTCATTTGTGGTCAATAGGAAATATATTTTAAAAAATATAATTTAATTTTAAAAAGTTAATAAAAAACACAACTGAATTATCTTACTTGAATGTCATTTACATGTACAAAGAGAGCTTCATAAAATTTATATTATATAATTCAAGCTGTCTAAAAACTTCTTTGTCCATTGGGTACAACATTCCAATCTCAATCAAAGCAGAGTTTTAAATAATTAATTGATCGGTGCTCGATGCTGTGATAAGCAGTAGTTGGCAGTTTTGTACACCTACAGAGAATAGCCACACTTGTAAGTTTAACATGTACAGTGGTTTGTTCAGCTTAAAAATTACTGCTCATCAAACTTCTGCTACCTAGTATTTCTGGCACAGGGTGCATTATCCATTAAAATAAATGATAATATGCAAAAAGATTGGACTGTTCTCAAAATATGCAAAAGTTGCAACCCATCGAGAATATCTTATAGTTCATAAAAATTGAATGTTTTTTAGCATACATGTAGCTCATATGAAGTGCAGAACTGCAGATATGATCAAACATACAATTCATTTTAACAGGTTCACATTTGGGAATCGGAATTCCTTTACTGAGCCACAGAAAATGGTCTGACATAGAGACATTTAAGTCAGTCAATTTGCCACTATCTGAATCACCCTTGCAATAAATAAGTTCTGGTGCTCAAGATTAAACAAATTTGCTTTGATTTATTCAACCATTGTCACTTCCTGTCAGAATAATGATGCATATTTATAAAATTATGGTTACCAGTATTGTATTTATTATAAAAATGCATACATTCTATGGTATGAAAGTGTGCAATTCACCGTTGAAAAAACAACAACAACAAAAAACATCACTGAATAAAATTTAAAATGAGTGAACTGTTTGTCAGGAAACTGTTGCTACGGCTTTCCTTGGATATGATGTTGTTGTTGTAACATCATCTGTCACTGATAAAATCACTTTATCACTTTTCAAATCAATGTCTTTTGAATCAACAACGTCCTTTGGTTCGTCTTCATCACTAGTGTATGTATCTTCACTTCCATTAAAAGTTGCTGCACTTCCCTCCTCCGGAGTTATCTCCCTGTCTGTTATTAATTCTCGACACATCGGACATGTATCCAACTGATATGAACAATTAACACAGAAACCCCTAAAACAAGAGGTCAAGGTCAAAATAAGTTAAATTCAGAAGACAAGTAATTAATTAATAGCAATTGAAAGATGATTTTTTTTGGGGGGATGGATAATCTTTTAGTTTATGGTTTTTGATTTTCAGTACACCCATTGTACTTGGTCTCTAATTCAGAAGAATATAAATCTGTACCATATTTATGTATATATTATTGGAGAGCATGAATACTCAAGATTTCACATATGTGAATGTGGTGAAAATCCAATTATTATTTCTAAAAATATTGCAAAATGACTAAATGTCAACAACAAAAAAATTCATGTTTTATTTCTTGACGTATGATAACGATGAGACTCAATAAATAAGTCGACTGAATAGAATGTCCTTGAACTAGTAAACAATGCCAAATTTTTTTAACATTTTGATTAGAATGATCCCAGTGGATTGTTTTGTCTATCCCACCTTGGAAAGCCTTATAAAAATGTAAAATATAACTTTCAGAAAACATTTTTAAAAAATCAAGGAGGAACTTCTAAAAAAATGAGGCACCATTTACTAGATTGCATTGTGCTCTTTACAATAGTACAAATGTTAAGTTTCTAAATTGAATATTTTTCTAGAAATGCCAGAGAAAGGCAAAAAAGTTTTGACTTGCATGTATGATCATGGGAGAACAAAATTATAGGCTTCGATTTGACTGTTTGTAATTAGAATTTTGAATTATAATTTACATGTTACACAAAGCTATAGTTTGAATATCTAACTTTTAATCCAACCGATAACAAAAAAATGGTTCATTTTGAGCTTAAGGGGCACAGGAAGACCTTAAAACCTCTATAACCACCAGTAGGTAAATAACCTACAATTGGACGAATGTTTGGTACAAGTCCCATCACCACTTCTCAAACAAATGTTAATTATCAATTTTTTTCTCAAATTATTTTGACAGAATTAACTGCATTGTTTCTTTAGAGTTACATGTTCATGCCATATGTAAGTATATTTTAATAAAATGACATCGATGTGTGAAGAAAACCACCCCTTCAGCCACTTGAAAACAACCAAAGCTGAGACAGCGCAATCATAAGATGCAAAATGAATAACATGTGTGGAGTAATCCTACCCAGTTTTATTAGAATCTGATAAGTGGTTATAAGTCTAGCGCACATACCTGTGATTACAGGGAAACAATAGGACGATATCTGTGATAACAGGTAAATAAAAGAGGATGACACATGTACATACCCGTGATTACAGGGCTTTAAGGTCACCTGAGCTTTATGATCAAAGCACAGGGTACAGGAATCCTCTCTTACACTCATCCGTTTTAATAGTGCTATTAGATTATGCCTGAAAGAAAAAAACAAAAATAACTAATATTGTGCTTGAAAGATGTGACTTACTGAAAATAAAACAATGCTCTGAACACATTTTCATGTTATAACAAAATTTTATTACTTAGATGTTTTTCTGAAGTACTTTTTTTTTCTCATTAATTCTTTTCTGGCTCGTTGAGAAAGTGTCAATATTAAGAAACCTAGCCAGGTTGTAAAAGTATTAACATCTGTAAGAGTATGAAAAAAAAGAGTGTGTCTGCAAAAGTTTTAGAATTAAAAAGAAATGTGTATCTGCAAGTTTTAAAATCAGGATGTGACTGCAAGAGTATTAAAACTTGAAATAAAGTCAACCTATACACACGTGACACCACTGTGACACCAGCTTTTATGTTTTATTGAATTTGACACCAACATACCACTTACAGGTATGATAACGGGTAATAGTTTTAAATGTCCTTGGAAAAAAATAATTTTTCGTACATTTATACGCCATTTAGGTACAGTAAATGATTATGTTTTCCCCGACATCTGGAATTCAGTTCCCCAATGAGGTAAGAATGTAGAATAGTTTGTGTAAAATTACATTGCTGTTGTCCTATTATGTGCTTTTATGGAGCAAGAAAATGGGTTGCCAGGAAACTAGACTTATAATAATAATAATAATCACAAATTTACAACAAAGCTCCTTATGAGTAAACAAATTTTCCTAATAAGACTAAAATAGATATCTGAAACAGTTGGTATAATACAGTTAACATGGATTGTTGGTTTGTTTGATTAGCGTTTAACTTCATAATCAAGGGTAGTTCACTTATAGGACAAAGGATTGTCCAATTCGCATTGCTTCTTCCCTAATTACAGTAGGAATCCTGATAAATAAAAACAACCCCGCAATTGCCGGAGCCACATCATGTGACTTACCCCACATGGAAGAACAACATGTAGGCATTGCACCTTTAGATTTGATTTAAAGATCAGTTCAAAAACCACTCACCTGGGCAGCACCACCTTTTCTTCTTTGGTAAGCTGACCAAAGTCATTAAATTGATTAAACTCCACAGGTGGGGGATATTTAAATGGTTTGGCTCCAAAGTTAAACTGACACTGTTGGTAAGACATAAAACTAGCTGCTGCAAAAAATCCACTTCTGAAACAAAACAGGAATAGCAGCATGAGAGGAACAGGAGTTACAAATCACCAGATTGTAATCAAAACTAGATGCTAGGTGCTCTTTTTTAGGGTGCAAAACACCACAACCAATCAACTCAGAGAAACTTTAAATCTCATCAAATTTCATCAAGAAAAGACTTGTAAACAAAATGTGTAAATTATGGACAAATGACCCAATTACAGATGAACGGACAGTCAGACAGGAGCCAAAATGTTACATGCAAAACTAGACCATGTGGGGAAGCTTTGAATAAAATATTAATTTGATTGATTTGTTTGTTTGATTGGGGTTTAACATCGTACTCAAGGGTATTTCACTTATATGATGACGGATTGTCCATTTCACAC